>NEWO01000662.1:85950-102128 GCA_003013225.1 Phalaenopsis aphrodite | reverse complement strand
GTTGATAAATTTATCTTTCTTGTGGACTTTATTGTAATAGATATGGAGGAAGATAAAGAAATTTCTATCATTTTAGGAAAACCAGTCCTAGCCACTAAAACAACGTTGATAGATGTGCAAAAAGGGGAACTAATAATGAGAGTTAGTGATCATGAGGTTAAATTTAATATTGCAAAATTAATGAGATACCCCATAAAAGAAGAAGAGATTGAATGCTTCAAAATTCATATTAATGAATATTTTAGCCATGAAGATTTTATGAAGACTTTTGAAAGCCAATTTGAAAAGGAATATATGGCATATCAAGATGAAGATGAAATTCAAGATGAGTCTATGGAAGTGATTAAAGAGGAATTGGATTATGTTCAATAAAAATTTAAAAATGTTAGATCATATAGAAAGTAATAAGAATTTGATTTCATCTATTGAGAAACCTCTTGAACTAAAACTGAAAACACTTCCTACACTTTTGAAGTATGCATTCTTAGGAGATTTATCTACATTAATTGTTATAGTATTGATACACATAAAATATATAGTGTTTTCAGACACATTTTTATACCTATTTTTGAGATATTGCACTTTAATGGAAGGTATTTTTTTTTTGTTTTTCTTGCAGATACCGGTAAAAAGAGTGAAAAATGCTTAAAGGAGTGAAAAAGGATCAAATTTGGAGCAAAAAGGTGAAAAATGTGCAAAAGAGTTTTGGAACCTAAAGGCCAGATCCAGCACTTAAGCGCCAGTTAAACAGAGAAGGCCACGCCTAAGCGTCAGGGCCCCATACTTAAGCACCGGTGACAGTTATTGGGTGAGTAAATTTGGTTTCCGTGAATTTTGAAGAGGTTTTTGAGACACCCATTGGCTTAATAGGTGATTATAAACACCATGGATGAAAATTATCACCAAAAGTTGCAACTCTTGGGGAAATACATCGAATCTAGACATATTTTGAAGAGAAACCAATGCATGTTTTGGAAAATTATAAAAGAAAGGAAATTAGGACTTTGAAAGAGGTCCTATAAGTATTGGAAAGTTTGGAAAGTTCTCATTTAGGGAGTTATTTTGGAGAGATTTTCAGGCAACTGTTATACATTTATTTTACCCTTTTTGTTATTTTATTTTAAGTGAATGTAAAGAGAAGAGAATCAAAGGAACTTCAAGAGTTTGGTGGAGGACTTGAGATAAGTTTTTTATCTTTCTATTTTGAGACTACTTTTAGTTTTAATTGAGACTTATTGTTGGTTTGACTATGATTTCTTCTTTTAAACTAAAGTGTGGTTTTGTTTTCTCCATGAATTTTGAGTATTTTTCTTTATCTTTATTCTTAAAATGATAAGTAATTAACTTTTGGATGGAAGCTGTGGAAATTTTTGATCTTCAATGTGGAAGAAATTGTGATGATTTAAATCAATGCACTTCATTTACTTATTGATTTAGCCAATCTAAATATTACAATTTGTTGTGAGAACATGTAAGAACCAGACTGGTATTGTCTTAGTCAACAATTGGAAAGAATCACATGAGGTTGTATGAATGAGAATGTAGTTCATATGATTGAGTGCAAATAAATAGTGAAATATACATTGAAGGGTGTAGAGTTAGACGACTTTAAAGTGATAGGTTAAAGCACCCAACTTGGTCTATTGTTTTAGGTTATGATACAAGAATGTTAGCCCCCATGAGGAGGGAATCGAGGGAACTCTAGAGTGAGAGCTAGTATCTTCCCTGCCTAGACGGTCTTCAGAACTATTTAAACATTAAATTAGTCACTATTCTTTAGAGCATCTCTAGTAAGGGTAAAAAATATTATTGCTCCTATTTAGCACAACATAATTTGCATACTTCCACAATAGAATTCTTATACTTATTACTGATTCATAACAAGAAGAAAGATATTTTCACATTTAGTGTTTTCCTTCTACAAAAACTCTAGTTATCTGTATAAATTGTTATTGTTGAAAATAACAAAAATATTTAAATTTTCATTATTACAAAAATCATCTTTAATTTAGATAAGTATCTTTTTATTAAAAATAGAAAGTTTGTTGTTCAATAGTGCATATTTCGTATTCTCCCTATGGGTTAGATATTCATGTCTTAATCAAAAAGTCATATATTACTTGATAACGATACATATACTTGCGTAGTATCTCAATATATATAAATTAAAAGTTAAATTCTTATTTTTATTTAGGATCAAGTTTTTGGTTTTGTAGCAAAGTAAGGAAATATAAGTGAAATATAATTTGAATTATTGTTGTACTGTGCATATTAGCAGTATCCAGGGATCATGTTTTTGGAGTCGTTGCCGGGGAGAAATTGATTTTAAAAGAAAATTTATATTTTTAGAAAGTCTTATTTAAACTTTAAGTTATCTTATCTTATTTTATTTTATTTTATTAATTTTAATTTATTTTATTATATATTAGTGTATGTGTAATTCAGGTTCTGAAGGACTAGTGCCCTACGATTCTGAATTAGAAAGAACTATTAGAAAAATTAGAAAAACCAAAAAAAAAATTATAAATTCTGAAAATTCCAAAAAATTTACAGAAATGGCAGACTAAAATTATCAAAATGCTAAAATTCATTAAGAGTTTAGACCTTTAAGAGATTATGTCAACCCTACTGTAGATGAACTTCATTATAGTATTCAAAAACCTATTGTAGTGGTTAATTCATTTGAGCTTAAACCTACTATTATCCAAATGGTTTCAAATAATCAGTTTGGGGATCACCAACTTAAAATCCAAATTTCCATCTTGACAATTTTCTAGAATTGTGCGCTACAATTAAATACGATGTTGTACAGATGATGTCATAAGACTTAGGTTATTTTCTTTCTCATTGAGGGATAAAGCGAAGATGTTGAATTCATTAGCACCTGGATCTATCAGAACTTGGGGTGATTTAGCACATAAATTTCTTACTAAATTTTTTCCACCATAAAAAACTGCAAAGCCTAGAAATGATATTACATCTTTTAATCCGTTTGATGTGGAATCTATTTATGAAGCATGGGAAAGATTTAAAGAACTCTTAAGAAAGTTTCCAGACCATGCTATACCAAAATGGTTAATAATTAAAACTTATTTTAATGGATTAGTTGGATCTCTTAGATCAATTATCGATGCTGTTCCTGGTAGTTCATTGATGTCAAAACCATTTCATGATGCTTATGCTTTAATTGAATAAATGACTACCAATAATTTTCAATGGCCTTCTTAGAGGATAAATCCTAAGAAAGGAGCCAATATTTATGAAACTGATGCATTTACCATGTTAGCAAATCAAGTTACTGCAATTTCGAGGAAGTTAGACTAATTTGAAATGAATTTTTCTCAACCAATTTTCATGATTGAAAAGAATTCATTAGGCCAAATGGTAGATTCTCAAGCATCATTAGAAACTTTGAATGCCATAAATAATAAGTTGAATTACCCATATTCAAATTATTATAACCCAGGTTGGAAGAACCATCCCAACTTTAACTAGAATAACAATTCGGATGGTAATAATCAGTAATGGAGGAACAACCAAGGAAACCCATTGGGAAACTGGACCAACCAAGGGAATAATAATTATAGATATACTTATCCTCCAGGTTTTAATAGTAATACACAATTTAAGCAAAAGAAGTTGTCTATAGAAGAAGTGGTGTTATAAATGGGAAATTAATTACAAAGTTAAGGAGCTACAGTTATAAATATTGAGAATCAACTTGGCAAATAACAAATTCATTAAGTAATAGATCCCAAGGAACACTTCCTAGTAATACTGAATAAAATTCAAAAGACCAGAATAAAGAACAAGTAAAAGCTATTCAACTTAGAAGCAGAAGAGAGTTGGAAGGTCGGGTTCAAAAAGAAATTGAAGTAGAGAGACAAGAAATTGAAGAATCAAAAGAGGACGCTCCAAAGATTCTGAGAGACCTATTTCTCCACTAAAAATTGATTTGTAAAAACCACCATCTTCATTTCCTCAGAGACTTCGTCAACAGAAGTTGGATAAGCAATTTTCAAAATTTCTGGAAATGTTTAAGAAGCTTACAATTAATATTTCATTTGCTGAAGCCTTACAACAAATACCGAGCTATGTAAAATTTATGAAAGATATTCTCAACAGAAAAAAGAAGTTTGAAGATGATGAGACTGTTGCACTTAGTGAGGAGTGCAGTACGATAATTCAGAAGAAGCTTCTTGAAAAGCTTAAAGATCCTGGTAGCTTTACAATTCCATGTGCAATAGGAGACTTATTTTATGGGAAAGTTTTATGTAATTTAGGTGCAAGAATTAATCTTATGTCATTATCAATATTTGAAAGATTTAGATAAGGAGAAATAAACCTTACTACTGTAACTCTGCAATTAGTAGATCGTGCGATAACATACCCTAAAGGAGTTATAGAAAATGTCTAAGTGAAAGTGGATCAATTTATCTTTCTTGTTGATTTCATTATGCTATATATGGAGGAAGCTAAAGAGATACTTATAATTTTGGGGAGACCTTTCCTAGCCACAGGAAGAGCAATGATAGATGAGCAGAAGGAGGAATTAACGATGCACGTCAATGATCAAACAGTTACTTTTAACATTTCAAAATCAATGAAATACCCTACAAAAGGTAAAGATAATGAATGTTATAGGATGGATGTTATAAGACATCTAAGTGAATGCCATTTTTGAACTACTTATGAAGAAAAATCTGATGTACAAGATTTGGAACACGAGCAAGAAGAGGAATTAAATCAATGTGAAGATCTTTTTAAGGAAAATTCAAACTATGTTTGAGAAATATTTGAAGTTTTGGGCACGATAGACAAAATAAATCATTTTGTCCATCTATTGAAAAACCTCCAGAACTAGAGTTGAAGTTACTTCCTGATCATTTAAAATATGCCTTTTTAGGAGATTCCTCTACTTTACCAGTTATTATTTCCTCAAAATTGACATGGAAGAAGAAGAAAGGTTGATGAAAATTCTGAAAAATTTTACGAAATCCTTTGGATGGATAATTACTAATACTAAAGGAATCAATCCTTCAATTTGTATGCATAGAATTCATATGGAAGAGAACTACAAACCCAGGGATGATCCGCAAAGGAGATTGAATCTTGTTATGAAAGAAGTTGTGAAGAAAGAAATTTTAAAGTGATTAGATGCTGGAATTATCTACCATGTTTCAGATAGTGCATTAGTTAGTCCAATTCATTGTATTTCTAAGAAAGGAGGAGTAACTGTAACCGTAAAGGAACATAATGAGTTAATACTTACTAGAAAAGTTACAGGGTAGCAAATATCCATTGATTATAAAAAATTAAATCTTGTCACTAGGAAAGATCATTTTTCATTACCCTTTCTAGATCAAATGTTAGATAAACTAGCTGGGCATAAATACTTTTGTTTTCTAGATGGATATACTGGTTATCACCAAATTCAAATATCTCTTGAGGATCAAGAGAAAACAATGTTTACCAGTCCTTATGGTACTTTTTCTTCTAGAAGAGTGCCCTTTGGTTTATGTAATGCCCCTGCTACATTTCAAAAATGTATGATGACAATTTTTTGTGATTTAATTGAAAAAGGGATTGAAGTATTCATGGATGAATTTTCAGTGTTTGGAACTTCATTTGACTCATGTTTAGAACATTTATCCAAAGTTCTTAAGTGCTATGAAGAACCAAATTTACTCCTTAACTGGGAAAAATGCCAATTTATGATAGTAGGAGAAATTGTATTAGGACATCAAATATCAGAAAATGGTATGGAAGTAGATCCTACTAAAATTCAAGTGATCGCTAATTTATCTTATCCAAAAAATGTAAGAGAAATTAGAAGCTTTTTAGGACATGCTGGATTCTACAGGCGATATATTAAAGACTTTTCAAAGATTGCTAAGCCTTTATGCCATTTACTGGAGAAAGAAGCAACTTTTAATTTTGATGAGGAATGCCTAAAAGCTTTTAAGTTATTGAAAGAAAAACTAATCACTGCACCAATTATAGTTTCATCAAACTAGGAAAAAATTTTTAAATTAATGTGTGAAGTTGGTGATTATGCTATTGGAGCTGTTTTAGGACAAAGATATGATAAAATTTTTAAATTTATTTACTATGCTAGTAAAACTCATAATGAAACTCAAATTAATTATAAAACAACTGAAAAAGAGTTATTAGTAATAGTATATGCTTTTTGATAAATTTAGATCATATTTAATTGGAACTTATTTTGTAGTGCATACAAATCATTTGTTATTAAGTATTTAATGAAAAAGAAGGATGTTAAACCTAGACTAAGAATTTGATTTTGTAATAGTAGATCGGAAGGGGATTGAAAATCAAATTGTTGATCATTTTTCTAGGCTTGAATTAGAAAAACTACTTTGTTTTGAAAATGAAATTAATGAACATTTTTTCAGATGAAAAATTTTTCAGTATTAATGAGTGGTGTATTCCATGGTATGTCGACATTGTGAACTTTATTGTTAGTGATATTATACCCTATGGAATGACATACCAACAGAAGAGGAAATTTATTTCTGAAGCTAAGACTTATTTTTGGGATGACACATTTTTATCTAAACAAGGAAAAGATCTGATTATTTGAAGATGTGTACCATTAGAAGAAACTTATGAGATTATCCAAAAATGTCATAATTTTGATTTTGGGGGACATTTTGGTGTTGATAAAACAACATACAAAATTTTACAATCTGGATTTTTTTGGCCTACAATTTTTAAAGATGTTAATGCTTATATCAAAACTTGTGATAGATGNGGACTATGTATCCAAATGGATAGAAGCTATTATTTTACCTCAATGTGATGCTCAAAGTGTTGCAAAATTTTTAAAAATGAATATATTTTGTAGTTGATAAAACAACATACAAAATTTTACAATCTGGATTTTTTTGGCCTACAATTTTTAAAGATGTTAATGCTTATATCAAAACTTGTGATAGATGTCAAAGGGTAGGCAATATTTCTAGAAGAAATGAAATGCCCCTTAATTATATGCTAGAAGTTAAAATATTTGATGTTTTGGGATTAGATTTCATGGGACCATTTATACCATCTTTCCAAAATTTATATATTCTGTTAATAGTGGACTATGTATCCAAATGGATAGAAGCTATTATTTTACCTCAATGTGATGCTCAAAGTGTTGCAAAATTTTTAAAAATGAATATATTTTGTAGTTTTGGTAAGCCAAGTGTTATCATTACTGATGAGGGAAGTCATTTCAAAAATTCCATAATGGAGAAATTATTAAAGTAATATCATATAAATCATAAGATTGCTACTGCTTATCTTTCTCAGACAACTGGTTTTGTTGCATATCCAATCCAGAAATTAAAAGAATTATGGAAAAATTTTTGAATCCAACAAAAATGAATTGGTCAGTCAAACTTGAGTATGCTTTGTGGGCTTATAAGACTGCATACATAACTCTTATAGGAATGTCCCCATATAGACTAATATCTGGAAAATATTGTCACTTACTAGTTGAACTTCAACATAAGGCATATTGGGTAATTAAAGAGTTCAATTATAATTTGAAAAATGCTGGTAAGAAAAGATTGTTACAATTAAATGATCTTAAAAAGATAAAGAATGAGTCTTATGATAGTGCCAAAATTTATAAAGAAAAGATGAAGATGTGGCATGATCGAAGAATTCTTACTAAAAGTTTTCAACCAGAACAACAAGTTTTGCTATATATTTAAAGGTTAAGATTATTTCCAAGCAAACTTAAGTTCATGTGGATGAGCCCATTTATTGTGATTAAAGTTTATTCTTTTGGAGTTGTGGATATTAAAGTTCATAAGTCTGAGAAAATATTTAAAGTTAATGGACATAGACTGAAATCTTATTTTATAGGGAATCAGCATAAGTTTAATGATGGAATGATGTTGGGTCAACTAGAGTAAGAACCGGTTATGTCAGGCTGACAACATAAAATCAAGTGCTTTGTGGGAGGCAACCCATAGTTATCAGTGCGTTTTTATTATGATTGTTGTTTCATGTGTGATTAAGAAAATTGGGGTAGTATTTTTTAGAATATTATGTGTTAGTATTGATTCTAAGATTTTATTTAGTGATCTAGACATGTTAAATGAGAATTTGGACGATAAGTTGACTAGTGTAAAAATGTGCACTGGCGCTTAAGCGCCAAATCTGGGGCTTAAGCGCGATAGTTTAAAAACATGTGCAAAATTAATATTCTAGAAGGGAAAACCACCTAGAAGTTTGCAAAAACATGCCAAGGCAGTTTCTAAACTTGTCTAGCAGTTATTGGAAGGATTTAGGCCTATAAATAGAAGGGTATAGTGAAGGAATTTCACCCTAGATCATATCTAGCTCTAAAGTCTAAGAGAGAGATAGATTTTAAGATGATGTCTTCATGGGAGATGGATTTGAAGAAGGAGGAGACAATGAGGAAGAAATTCATTAGTCAAAGTGCACAAGAGATGTATAACGGTTTCTTATCTGTTAGATAGAAGAAAAACAAAATTGAAAATACCATGTCTGTACTGGACACTAAGGTATTGGAGATTCATGCACATCTTGAGCATATTGAATGCAATTGAAAATTCAATTTAGCCACACTAGTTATATAAAGGAAGCAGATAAGGAAATGTTTCTTAAGTAAAGGTGGATTGAAGATGATTGCATCAGAGCACGTCACCACCATCTGTTTTATCAACTTTATATTTAAGTTGCCCAAGGAGAGACTAATGAAAAAACTGAATTTGTTCCTTCTAATGAAGAATGGAATTAAGTTCTATGTTTAAAGTTATGTTTTTGTGTGTTTAAAGACGTTGTCTTTAAGTGTTTTAATGTTTAAGACTTGATTTAGTGTTTGTGTTACTTAGGTGTTTAATTGTGAAAAATTGTTAAGTGTTTGTATTTAGGAAAATTTTCTCATCCAAGACTATTTGGAATGAGAACTAAGTGTTTAAATGTATTTGACTCATTTGTGAATTAATATAAGTTTGTTAGTGTGAAATTTTATGTTGTTTTAGCCTTAAATTGAAATAATTATTAAAGATAATTTTGAGATAAAGGAGAGTTACAGGATGTTGAAAATAGTCATTTAAGTGCTATGAGACCATTTAGGGGTGGTATACTTAGGCAAATAGTGCATTTTACTGTAATTTAAAATTTTTGAAAATCGTGTACTGGCGCCTAAGCGCCACATCTCGGGCTTACGCACGAGCAAATCTGAGAGGCAGGCGCCTAAGCACCACTTACCCGCTGTTAAGCGTCGGTTCATGAAAACTTGTTTGTGAATGGTTAAAAGTGAATTTTTGAGCCGAAAATCACCATTTTTATGCCTCCCGTCACCTTCAACTTGTCAAAAACATGATTTTGGAGAGCTAGGGCACACCATTAAGTGGAGATTTCTTGGTGAAATCAAGAAAAATTTGCTAGATTCGTATTTCTTAGGGTAAGAGCTTTACTTCTATGCAAAAATTTTGGATTTTCACCATGTATTTAAGTACATTGGGAAGAAAAAAATTCACTATTCATGCTAAAAAATGAGTAAAAATCTATGAAAATTGCATTGGAAGTGTAGTTTAAGCTTTTGGAAGTTTAGTTTAGTATTTTAAACTTGATTTTCAAGTTATTGTTGGAATTTATCATATTTGTAGAATGGCACCAAGAATGAAGAGGAGCAAAGGCAAAGCCCCTTTCGATTCGACTAAATTTGTTAGTTCAAAAGCTCAAGATCGGTATAGTGATGTGTCGCAATCATGCAAACTGATTCAAGAGCGATGTTTTAGAAATATGGGTGGAGATGTGGAAGATTTAATTGTTCGCCAACAGTGGGAACAATTCTGTTGTTTTTCTGTTGTGGTAGTTATTTATGTTGTATGGGAGTTCTATGTAAATCTCCCTGAAGCTGAAGACAATCGAGTTATGGTTCGAGGAAAGTTGGTGCTTTTTTTGCCAGAGTTAATCAACTTGTTTTACCATTTATCATCGGATAGGTTATGTTTTTATGCAAATTATAGCCCTACTGAAGTGGAGTTAGATGAGATTATCTCTTACTTGACTATTGGGAGAGGACTTTGGAAGATCACTAATGAGAGGAGAGTAAATTTCCTAACTTCAAAGTTATGTCCTTCAAAGGCCTGACACTATTTCATTTCTGCTTATCTAATTCTGACCAATCATCTCAGTAAAGTGACCAGAGAAAGAGCGACGTTGAACTATTGTATTCAACAGGGAAAGCTCATCAACATTAAAGATTTGATCTGTCAAACTATCATCAGCTCTGTTATAGTTGTTACAACTATAGGTCTGGGATTTGCTTCCTTGATATTTTCTTTGTGTGAGCAGGTTGGAGTTAAATATGATAGCTGGGAGGAAGTGTTATTACCTCTAAAGCACATTACTAAGGTGAATGTGAATACTTATTTTGAGCATTCAATTTTTGGCTAGAGAGGAGGATTTTCTCAAAGATATGGAATGGAGACGTCTAGTGCTTCTACATCTAGACCATCTACCACACGTGCTTCTACAGCTCGAAGTGAGTCTACTGAGACCCAAGATCAATTATTGCAGAGGATGATGGATAATATTAATTTTACCACTGACAAGATACAAAATTTAGAGCCTTTTGTAGATCATACTGAAAGGAATAATAAGATAAAAAGTGATTATGAAGAGAAATTTCATTCATCTATGGAGAGCCTCATTAGGGGTAACCAAAGAGCGCAATTTCCTCCATATTCTAGATACCTTGATTATGATCCTGCAAAAGTTTGGGGTTGCGGTGATTCAGAGGATGAAGAGTAAAGCTGAAAGATTTATTTTATGATTGTAATATGACATGAACTATGTGGTCTGGGCTTGCTACATTTGCATCTGTGTGTTGATTTGAACTATGTGATGTGGTTTGGACTTTTATACTGAAGTGAGAATTTTGATGTGATGTGTTTGACTTGAGACATGTATTTATGTTTACTTGTTTAGATATTGTGATGTGTGAGACTTTTATTTTTAATTGTATTGTAATGTTTGTGTTAGTTAGTAGTTTAGATTAAAATTCTAGGGTAGTAACTGTTGTGAGTTTTGGGATTTAGTTAGTTTAGAACTTAACTTAATTCTATATATGTTGTAAAGTTGAAAATCTAGTTAACTTTGATCTTAAATTTAAATTTCTGAAACTGCTACCCTGTACTTTTCTTTTATCATGTTAGTTTGTTTGCTTTTATGCTAAGATTGTGAAATCAAGTTAGTGTGCTAGTTTACTTTTATGTTTACACTCACTGCTTGGAAGTCTATTGAATTTCTACATGTTAAATTGAAATGAAAGTAAAGAAAATTTGATCAAAAATTAATTTTACTCCTGTTATTAGTTTTATACTTGTATCATTAGGGTTTAAAAATTACTGTTATTATGTTATTTTAAATTTTCATTCCTGGTTATATATATTTGAAGCTAAACTGTTTAATCTGTTAAACATTTAAGTTTGCGGGGGGATGAAAAATATTTTCAAAACTGGAATATTATTTATTCTAAAATGTGCTACAAGTGAATTTGATTTGAAAAGAAAAAATTGATTATGTATATGAATTTATATTAGGGAAGTAAAATTTGATTTTAGAAATGAGTAAGAAATTTTGGTTAAAATTTTTAGTAATGAAGAAAAACTTTATGATAAAAAGTTTTTAGATGAGAAAATGATTAATATAAGTAACTATCTTTAGTAAGAAAAATTGTGTTTTTGAAAATTTTAGATAATTTAGAATTTTATTTCAATACTTAAATTTCTTTTATTAAAATAATTTTCAAAACTATTACTATATTTATAAGTAAAAGACTTATATCAAGACTTAGCTTTAGAAAAGGAGAAGTGAAATTCAAAATTATTAAAGGCTTATCCAAATATAGTAATCATTTCCTGGAAAGAAAAAGAAAAGATAACAAAGAAAGAAAAGAAAAAGAAAAGAAAAAAAAGAAAGAAAAGAAAAGAAAAAGAAAAAGAAAAAGGGAAAAAATTTAGGAAGGAGAAGCTTGAGGATTAGTACCTAATCAAAAATTGGTTCAACATTTGATCTTTTTAAAGTATAAGACTTGAGAAACTCTTAAGCTTATAGATATAATATAGTAATTAAAATTATTTTTAATCAAAATTTTTAAGTGGAGATAATAAAAGAACTAAATTCTAAATTTTGAAAATCTACAATATATTTCTGAGTTAGATAGAAACTCATATTTTCATCTTTCTTAACTTTAAGAATTTCTAAACTTTAAGTTGGTCTCATTTACTGAATATTTTTTCTAAATTAGACTGTTATATTTCTAAATCAAAATTTTAGTAACTCCTAAGGAAACTCATATACATATCATACATATTTAGTTTTTAAAGATTGAAGTGTCACTTTAGGACAAGTAACATTTTAAGTTTGGGAGATTTTGATACACCTAAAATATGTAGTTCTTTTAGACACATTTTTATACCTATTTTTGAGATATTGTGCTTTAATGGAAGCTATTTTTGTGTTTTTCTTGCAGATATAGATAAAAAGGGTGAAAAATGCTTAAGTGAAAATGGATCAAATTTGGAGCAAAAATGTGAAAAATGTGCAAAAGAGTTTTTGAGCCTAAATGTCAGATCAGGCGCTTAAGTTTGAGTTAAACAGAAAAGGTCGCGCCTGATTGCCAGAGGCCCCATGCTTAAGAGCCAGTGGCAGTTATTGGGCGAGTAAATTCGGTTTCTACAAATTTTGAAGAGGTTTTTGAGGCACCCATTGACTTAATAGGTGGTTATAACCACCATTGATGAAAATTATCAAAAAAGGATGCATCTCTTAGGGAAATACATCAAATATTGACATATTTTGAAGAGAAACCAAGGCACCTTTTGGAAAATTATAAAAGAAAGAAGATTGGGAATTTAAAAGAGGTCCTGAAAGTATTGGAAAGTTTTGAAATTTCTCATTTGGGGAGTTAGTTCGGAGAGAATTTCAAGCACCACTTTTACTTTTATTTTATCCTTTTTGTTATTTTATTTTGAGTGGTTGTAAAGAAAAGAGAATTAAAGGAACTTCAAGAGTTTGGTGGAGGACTTAAGATAGGTTTTTATCTTTCTGTTTTGAGACTACTTTTGGTTTTAATTGAGGCTTGTTATTGGTTTGACAATGATTTCTTCTTTTAAACTAAAGTGTGGCTTTGTTTTCTCCATAGATTTTGAGTAGTTTTCTTTATCCTTCTTCTTAAAATGATAAGTAATTAAGTTTTGGATGGAAGTTGTGGAAAGTATTGATCTTCAATGATGGAAGAAGTTGTGAAGATTAAAATCCATGCACTTCATTTACTTCTTGATTTGGTCAATCCATTTGTTAAAATTTATTGTGAGAACATGTAAGAACCGGGCTGGTATTATCTCAATGAACAATTGGAAAGAATCACATGAGGTTGTATGAATGAGAATGTAGTTCATATGATTGAGTGCAAATAAATAGGGAAATATTCATTGAAGGGTGTAGAGTTAGACAACTTTAAAGTGACAGGTTAAAACCCCCAACTTGGTTTATCGTTTTAGGTTCTGATATGAGAATGTTAGCACCCAGGTGGAGGGAACTAAGGGAACTCTAGAGTGAGAGCTAGTATCTTCCCTGCCTAGCTGGTCTTTAGAACTATTCAAACTTTAAATTAGTCAATGTTATTTATGACATCTCTAGTAAGGGTAAGGAATATTATTGCTACTATTTGGTATAATAGAATTTGTTTAATTCCATAACAGAATCCCTATACTTATTACTGATTCATAACAAGAAGAATGATATTTTCATATTTAGTGCTTTTCTTCTACAAAAACTCTAGTTATCTTTTTAAATTGTTATTGTTGAAAATACCAAACATATTTATATTTTCATTACTGCAAAAATCATCTTTAATTTAGATAAATATCTTTTTATTAAAGATAAAAAGTTTGTTGTTCAATAGTGCATATTGTGTAATCTCCCTGTGGGTTTGATATTCAGGTCTTAATCAAAAAGTCTTATATTACTTGATAACGATATGTATACTTGCGTAGTATCCCAATATATATAATTTAAAAGTTAAATTCTTATTTGTCTTCAGGATCAAGTTTTGGTTTTGTTGCAAAGTAAGGAAATATATGTGAAATATAATCTGAATTATTGTTGTACTTTACATATTAGCAGTATCCAGGGGTCAATATTTTCAGAATTAACTGATATGCAAGAACAACACTTATTGGAAACTTTGAGAAGATATAGGAAAGCCTTTGGATGAACATTAGCTGATATTAAAGGAATCAATCCTTCAATTTGTATGCCTAAAATTTTATTAGAAGATCAACATAAACCAAGAACTGATCCTCAAAGGAGATTAAATCCTATGATGAAAGAAGTTGTGAAGAAAGAAATTTTAAAATGGTTAGATTCTGGAATAATATATCATATTTCAGACTGTGTTTGGGTAAGTCCAATTCATTATGTTCCAAACAAAGGAGGTGTGACTGTAGTGACAAATGAGCATAATGAATTAATATCAATAAGATAACTCACTAGTCGGAGAATCTCTATAGATTACAAAAAATTAAATTTTGTCACCAGGAAGGATCATTTTCCTATACCCTTTTTGGACCAGATGTTGGATAGGCTGGATGGGCATAAATATTTTTGTTTTCTAGATGGATATAATGATTATCGTTAAATACTACTTCTCTAGAGGATGAAGAGAAAACAAAATATACTATTCCTTATGAAACATTTGCTTTTAGGCGAAAGCCCTTTGGATTATTGAATGTAACTGCAACATTTCAAAGATGTATAATGTCAATTTGCAGTGATTTGATTGAAAAATGGATTGAAGTCTTTATGGAAGATTTTTTAATATTTGGAATTTCATTTGAAATATGTTTAAATCATTTAGAGAAAGTTCTGAGACATTGTGAAAAGACTAATTCTGTATTGAACTAGGAGAAATGTCAATTCATAGTTGCAAGAGGAATTGTGTTTCGACATAAAATTTTAGAAAATGGCATGGAAGTAGATCCTGCAAAAATATAGGTTATATCAAACTTACCTCCACCTACTACAGTAAGAGTTATGAGCTTTTTAATACATGCTAGGTTTTACAGGAGTTATATTAAAAACTTCTTAAAAATTACTGAACCTTTATGCTAACTTCTGGAAAAAGATGCAAAAATTGACTTTAATCAAGATTTCTTTAAAGCCTTTGAATCATTAAAGGAAAAATTGATCACTGCTCCTATAATTATTACACCTGATTAGGTGAAATCTTTTGAATTAATATGTGATGCTAGTGATTATGTTAATGGAGTAGTTTTAGGGCGAAGATATGATAAGATTTTTAAAATCATATACTGTGCTAGTATAACCCATAATGTAGCTCAGATTAATTACACCTCCACTAAAAGAGAGTTATTAGCTATTGTGTATGCATTTGATAAGTTTAGATCATATCTGATTGGAGCTAAATGTGTTGTGCATACTGACCATTTGGTTATTAAATATTTGATGCAAAAGAAGGATGCTAAACCAAGATTAATTAGATGGGTACTTCTTATGCAAGAGTTTGCTATTGTAATAGTCAATAGAAAAGGGACAATCAAATTGCTAATCATTTATCTAGGCTAGAATAGGAAGAAATACTTGATCTGGAAAAAGAAATTAATGAAACTTTTCCTGATGAACAACTTTATGTTGCAAAAGGATGGAAAATACATTGGTATGTTGATATTGTAAATTATATAATTAGTGGTATTTTACCATATGGACTAACGAAATAACTGGAAAAGAAATTCATTCATGATGCAAAATCTTGTTTTGGCATGATACATATTTGTATAAAAAATGTAAAGATTTAGTAATGAGACGATGTGTGCATTATAAAGAAATTAAGAAAATTATTTATAAATGTCATCATTATGAATTTGGAGGTCACTTTGGAAATGATAAAACTGTTCATAAAATTTTGCAAGCTCAATTTTATTGGCCTACTCTATTTAGAGATGTTAATATATACATAAAAACATGTGATCGATGCCAGAGAGTAGGTAATATTTCAAAAAGAAAAGAAATGCCTCTAAATTTTATTTTGGAAATTGAATTTTTTTATGCATGTGGATTAGATTTTATGAGACCATTTATATATATATATATATATATATATA
>NEWO01000662.1:64057-85877 GCA_003013225.1 Phalaenopsis aphrodite | reverse complement strand
TGGTTTGAAGAAATCGCTTTACCTAGATGTGATGCTTGGAGTGTTTCAAAATTTTTAATTAAAAACATTTTTACAATATATGGAATACCGAGAGTAATCATTACTGATGAATGGTCTCTTTTTAGGAATTCAATAGTTATGAAATTGGTGGAAAAATATAATATAATGCATAAAATTATAACTGTTTATCATCTCTATAGCAGAAGTTTCTAATCATGGAATTAAGAGAATTTTGGAAAAGAGTGTTAATCCTAGTAAAATGGATTGGTTTATTAGATTAGATACTGCATTATGGGCATACATGACAGCTTATAAGACACTTATAGGAATGTCCCCATATAGATTAGTTTTTTGGAATACTTGTCACTTGCCAGTTGAATTGGAGGCTTTTAAGAGAATTTAATTTTAATTTAAAAGAATTTGGTGAGAAAAGATTATTGCAATTGAATGAGCATGAGGAAATTAGGAATGAATCTTACAATAATGAGATAATTTATAAGGAAAGGATGAAAGAATGGCATGATCAGAAGATAATAAAAGGAGATTTTGAAGCTAGATATAAAGTTTTATTATACACTATAAGATTATTTAAAGTGAATGGGCACAAATTGAAACCATATTTTATTAGTCAGAGACCAGTTTTTAAAGAAACTATAATATTGGGTCACCCTGAGTAAGACTGGGAATGTCGGGCTGACGACATTAAACTAAGCGCTTTATGGGAGGCAACCCATATGTATCGTTGTTTAGTTTGCTTTTAAGTTTGTTGTGTTTGAACTATTTTACTTATTTTTTTATTTAGGTCTTTATATAATCACTATATTTATAAAAATATTTAGAAAATTGAAATAGTGTTATTTTTGGAACTGGCGCATGATGCACCGAATTCCAGAGAGCTGGTGCATGATGCACCAGATTTGGCGCATGATGTACCGCAGTGACGAAATTGACTGAAATAATTCAAAAGGCAAGTTTCAGCAGTTTTTGGTAGTTTCTTCTCCTTAAAACTCCTAAAAATAGAATCCTAAGTCTATTTTAAGGGGAAACCGAGGGAAAAAACAACTAGATTTCAAATTTAATGGCTTCCCACTCTAAAAATACAACGAGATTTGGAATTTTCAACCAGAGAATGTTTGTCAGTTTCGATGCCCAGAAATTACATGATTGAATTCTAGTGATTAAGAGGATAATCAAAGAAAGGAGATTTGTGAATCATGGATTCAACACACCGAATACTCGAGTAGAAGAGATTATTTCACAGAGGCGCTGGAAAGTGCTTTGCTCCACTACTGTCACTGTAATCGTCCATGTGGTGAAAGAGTTTTATGAAAATCTTTATGAGATCAACCAAAGAATATTCTATGTGCAAGGCAGGTTTGTGCAATTCACTCCTTTAAGAATAAAAGAGATGATTGTGATTAAGAATGTGTCTATCTATCATTATGTCAATTTTACCCCTACGAGAGACAATATGAACGAACTCTACTGGTACCTTACAGATGAAGATGCAAATTGCGAGGCCAGAGATGATGGACATGTAAGTTTTTCTTCATCATTGTTAAATCGTACTTCTAAAGCATTTGCAACAAAATTACTACCCACCATGAAGTTCAGTAAGGTAACGAAGGAGAGCTCTATTTTAAATTATTGTATTCAAACCGGAAAATCTGTTGATATTGGAGTCCTAATTGTAAAATCAAATTTTGGTTTGATTGTTAATGGATATACAACTAGACTTGGACATCCATCCACTATTTTCCTACTGTGTAGTCAATCTCAATTACCTTATGAAAGTTGGGAAAAGTACTTCTTCCTTGGAAGCCGATGGATCCTGAAGTCTATTGCAGTTGTATTGGAATGGGAGATAAAAATGATATGAATGTGCTGATGGATCAAGGATCTCAGAATTCATCACCTATTCAACCATACTTTAATTCAAATGCCCTTTGAAGAGAATTATAAAGATAGAGAAAGTGTTGCAGAATCTTATGCATATGATTGACAATATTTCTGAATTGTTGGATCATCTTGATTGGAGGCTTAAGGAACATTTTGAACATACTGGGCGTATTGAAGATGGTTTGGTACGCATGTTCAAGAAACATTCTTAGATTGGAGAGGATTCAACTGATGAGTTTCAATATCGACCCTTCTACAACCTGTATGTGCACTATCAATCAATGGGAGATATCTAGGAGGATGAGAGTGAAGAACATATTTGAGCTTAATTTATGCACGAAAGGTTTTATTTAGTACTGCTTGTCTTAGTATGTTGAGTTAGATTGTATTTCTTTTTTATTATTACACTGTCAATTTTTATGCTTTGTATTTTGATGTTTAGATTTTAGTGTTATGATGTTGGTTTGCATTAGAATATTTAATTTGATGTTTATTGGCTTGAAAATTTTTTAGTTTGTATTAGCATAGATTTTATATATATAAGTGACTTTTATGTTTTTTGTTAAAGTTTGGTGTTAGAATGATGTTTATATATACTTAGAAATATTTATTTGAGTTGATTAGAGGTTGAAGTAAAGTTGTACGTAGCAGATTTTGATAAAAACTGAAATTTGGTGAATTTAAGCTCTAGCACATGATGTGTCAATTTGTAGAGCGTTGGCGCATGGTGTGCCATAAACCCAAATACTCCATATCACCTAGAAAACCGTGAAATTGCATGGGCAAGCTCTGTTTTCATTGTTTGTGTCATCCCCTATCTCTAAGCGTTGACCTAGGGCTTCTCATTGAGGATGGTAGAGAAGATTTTAGAGGCCAAAAAATTATAGATTTCATCTTCTCTTGGTAAGAGCTTCACTTTGACTCAAATTTTTTTTTTCACCATGGATTTTTCATTTATTATGGATGATCCAAATTTTGTGATTTTTTTATGAAAAAGCTTGAAAGAAACTCTTGGTGAAAAGTTTCTTACCAATGATCTCGCTTTAGGAGTTAGATTTTTTATTTAGTAATTTATTTAGATTTTCATAGATTTTCCAATGGCTCCCTGACTTAAGAGAGGAATAAATTCCAAAGATTTTGATTCATGAAGATTCATTAACTTCAAGGACCAACATAATTACAATACTCAAATGGAGACCAGAAGATTGATCCAATAACAGGCATTGGCAAACGCAGGTAGCAAGATCGAAAGGTTGATCCTTGCCAGAAATTGAGAAAGATTTTGCTACTTCACTGCAGTAGCAATTGTCCCCATGATTTGGGATTTTTATTCTAACTTGAGGTTCACTGCTTATGATAATATACTAGTTAGAGGTAAACAATTTGAATTTACTGTTGATTGGATCAATACTTTTTTATGGGTTGGGGTGTATTTTATTACGATTATGTTGCATTTATGATGGCTGATTCATCATTAGATGAAGTGTTTGCCTTTCTAAATGATGGAAGAGGAGAGTAGAAAATTAAGAATAACAAAATAATTAACATCTCTGCTTCCATGTTGACTAGCCAGTCAAAGGTCACTTCATTTCTGCTAGATTATTACCAACAAATCATCTTGCTGATGTAACGAAAGATAGAGTCATTTTGAACTATTGCATTCAGAACATGAAAGTAATAGATGTTGGAACACTTATAGTTCATTATGATCGAAGTAAAGCTGGTAGCTCTACAGCTATTGGTTGGGGATAACCTGTTTGATTTTCACTTCATGTGAACAATCAAGAGTAGAGCCCCATAGAAGAAAAGAAAGACTACAACCACAGAATCTTATTGGGAGGCATATGATTCAGAGAGTTAAATTCATTTGTTGAATCTAGGGGTGGAAGAAGGGATAGACCATCTACATCTGCTGCAGAGGCATCTACTTCTCGCCCTGCATCATTAGAAAACATTATGGACCAACTCATGATTCAAAAAAATGGACATAATTAATATTCAGATTCAGATGGGAGAGATTGGAGCAAGAAATGCTTAAAATGATAAATATCAGCAAAGGAAAGTTCAACATGATATTGATTTTGAGAATGTTGTGGTGAGACATTTAGGGGTGAACCCAATGTGGAATTTCCTTTTTGCCCCAGTTTTACTCCCTATGCTCCTATTCGGGATGAAGTTGAGAAAGAAGAAGAAGATGATGATAATGATGATGATGAGGAGGAAGGAGATGAAAATTGATATTTTTATGAGTCTAGTGTAGTTTGTTTTTATTTTTGTTTGTTATTTGTTATTGTAATGTGTTGTATTTTCATTTGAGAACTATTGCAGTAAAAACTTTCATGTTGTGTTGTGAACATAATTGTAATAATAATTGTAGACTTTTACCTTTTGTGCATTTTTAGTATTTTCAGTTTTATTTTTCTATTTTCGTATTTCTGTTTTTAATTCACAATAAATTCTTTAGAATATATTATGTTTTATTTAATGCTTTAAAGCTTGTATGTTTTTTAAGTTAGTACCTGCAGAATACCATAACCCAGTTTCATAATCAGAAATCCTCTACAGCTCAGTTTTTCTTTTCTTGCATTTATTGTTTTCTTTCATCTAATAAAATATTGTACTCAAAATTTTTTTAAAAAATTAATTAAAAATTTAAGTTTGGGGGGAAGAAAAATTTCTTTTGAAAAGAAGTAAACTAAATTTTATTTTTCCTCAATTAATTATATTTTTAAAAATTAATTTAACATGACCTAGGATATTAAGATTTAACTTTAAATGACTATGCTTATGTTTATAAATATTGTGATAAATTTAGGTAAAAAGTTTTTAATAATTCTAAAGTTAAAGATATTTTGTACGATGGGATAAGACTATGCTTTTCTATTTAAAGTAAAGGAAGTTGTATTTTTTAAGTATTAAGAATTTTAGAGTTTCAAGTAAGGAGAAAAGAATGAGACTTTAAGAAAAATCATAAACTAATATGAATTTGTAAAGGAAGAAAGATATAGAGTTTTAACTTTAAGAAGAGAATAGTGAAGTTCAAAATTATTAAAGGTTATCCAGATATAGTAATCCTCACTTGAAAAAGAAAAAGAAAAAAGAAAAGAAAGGATTGAAAAGTTCCTAAAAGAAAAAAAAGGGAAAGGAAAAGAAAAGAAAAGAAAAGAAAAATAGGTGAGGAGAAACCTGATGAGATGTCTAATAAAAAATTGGCTTCACTTGAATCAACTTTAGGATGGAGCTTTATTACATTTTCTCAACATGAATTAGAATATTAGTAGCATTTCTAGTAGAGTTTCAATGAATTTATTTTTCATTTGAATGTTCTAAATGTCCATAAAATGACAAACTGCAATTCTTCTTGAAATGAATAGAGACTCAAAAACCTTAAATTTGATTACTAAGTATTCCTAGACTTAGAGTTTTAATCTAAGTTATTAAAAGTTTCTCTTAAATTTTTCTATTCTATTTATTAAACTAAAGTTTAGAAGTTATTAGTAAATCTCTATCCTAAGTCATATGCTTTTATGTAGTAAAAGTGTCACTTGAGGACAAGTAACATTTAGGTTTTGGGGATTTAGATACACCAAAATAATATACTATTTTAAGTGCATATTCTAGGCTTATTATTGGTAATATTGTATTTTAAAGAATGGTATTTTCATGTTTTTGTTGTAGGTAAATCATTTTTAGGCATTTGGATCAAAAATGGCAAAAAGGACAAAATTTAGAGCAAAAATAACGAATTTTGGAATTATGGCGCATGATGTGCTAGATTGGCACATGATGTGTCATTTGACAGGGAGCAGGCACATGATGCACCAGAGATGAATTTTTGTGGATTAAGGCAGTTCGAGATGAATTTTTTGTGAATTTTCAAAGGAACGTTTGTTCTAAACACCTCTTGGAGTGATTCAATGCATATAGACACTTTGTAAGATTCTTTCATGAAGAGATATGTTTCTTGGATCAAATGACACATCTTTTGAATTTAAAAGAGTTAACTTTTGGCAGAAATTTTGTGGGGAATTTTGATTTTTTTTTGAAAGGAGGCAGCCCCTAATAAAATAAGAAGACTTCAAAGAGTTGAGAAAGGATTGGAATGAGAACGAAAAGGCAAGAAGGTGGTGGCGTGAAAAGCAAGGAGAGGAGATTTTCTTCTACGGTTATAAGAGGAGAGAGAAGGTGAGAGTTTTCTTCTTCATTACACTTCTAAGAGAGAATTTAGTGTGTTTGTAAAGAGAGAAAGGCTTGTAGAGAACTTCTAGGGATTTGCTTGGGAAGGATTGTGAGATAAGTTGTGCCTTTTATTTATTTTGTTTTGTAAACTTATTTCTATATATGAAATTTGTGTTTTATTGTATCTTTCTCATGAATTCTGAGCAGTCTTCTTTATCCTTCTCCCTACTTTGAGATATGATTTTGTGAAGAATTTATTTTTTTTCTATGATATTAAATGTTAATAATTTGTGATGATTTGAACTCCAATCTTTATTTACTTTTTGATCTGGCCAATTGAAATGTTAAAACATATTGAGAAACATATGTTCTGAAAAGGGATATGATTTCTACAATAGGAGGAGAGTCACATCTGATGTCATGAGAGAGTATGTCATCCATGGAATTGAGTGCAAATAAATAGGGAAATATACTTTGTTGGATGCAAAATTGTAGATTTTAAGGTGACAGATTAAAATCCCCAAATTGGTCCAGTTGATTGGAAACTGATGCAAGATTGTTAGCCCTCAGGGGAAGAAGTAGTGGGAGCTCTGTAGTGGCAACCAGTATCCTCCCAACCTAACCACTAAAATAGGAACCAAACTCTGGATTAGTCAATGTTATTTAAGGCACTCAGAAGAGGGTAAAGGCACAAAACAGTTCTTATATATTTTTTTTTTATTTTAATTTCTTCACAATCCATATACTCATTGTGAAGAGGAAGGATGCTTTCTTAAATTTGAGTCTTTCATCAATAAAAACTTTTTTAGTTTTTTGTAATTTTACTTTTGAAAGTTAAGTTTTAAGTTAGTTAACTTTGTTCTTTCAACTACATTTTATATAGCATTCACTTTAGTAGTTAATATTCAAACTTTGCACTTTACTTTTATTTTTATTTTTTATTTTTTTTAATTTTTTAGTTATGAAATAAATTTCAAATTTTAATTATAGTTTTTTCCAACATCCCTATGAGATCGATATTTAGGATTTCATTAGAGCCATTTATTACTTGAGTGATACGTGCACTTGCGTAGATTTTAAAGGGGATTTGACAAATTAGAAAGACTTTTAAAGATAAATTATTTTCATAAAAGGTATTTTTGTTGGGATTATATTGCATATTTATTGTTGTATCTGTCATGTGTATTTTGTAATATTAAAAAATATTTAAAAATTTTACATACTAAATCTGCTGCATCAACTGACGACGTTAAACCAAGTGCTTCTTGAGAGGCAACCCAAGTTTTTTTTAAAATTCTTAGTGTGTTTGGTTATTTTTATTGTGGGCTTTTTAGTTTGTATTCCTTTTTTAATGTTATGCTTTGAGAGTGGATTGCTTTGATTTCAATGTGATTTAAGGGAGGTGATTCCTTAGTCTTCTTGTCATGATTAGACTTTTATATGTTCTCTAGGAGTAGTAGGATCAACCAAATCCTCTACATGTTGGTTCCCGATCAAACATAAAGATTTATCAAAGACATGTTAAGTTTGAACATAAGACATGTCCATCTCAATTCTTTCTCCTATTTTTGACCTATATCTTCCATTTAGATTGTTTAATAAACTAGCCATATGAGGAGCTTGTGGAGTACCTTTTCATTTGAACTATCAGTGGTGTATAACTTTATGGACAATAGTGCATAGGATTGTAAACACATAATTCAATATTAAAGGTGTTATTTGGTCTAAATATATTTAAAAAATTTCTATAAGCATTCAACTATTAAATGAAAAGAAAATCTGTGGAAATACGGAGGTGGAGAAGGGAGATGTGATGAGAAATTAAAAGAACTAAACTCATTTATCTTTAATGTTTGTGTGTTTATTAGTGCTATAAGAGTTTGGGAGAATTAAAATATTTAACTATAATGTCCGAGATCAAATTTGGGCCATGCAAAGAGGCCCAGTACTCTTCGCACTAGTGTGCCAAGAAGTGTATTGACGCCTAGGTACTAATAGACTGGTTCCAAAGCGTTGTGTGCCTTTACGCCACTATCATGGCACATAGGCGCCACTCCTTCATTTTTGACAAAATTAACCAAATCACCACAATTTAGGCCATTTCACATGAGCATCTCCTTGACTCTTCCCTAGAGATTAGAGAGCGATACTTAAGGATTCCATTTCTCTTGCATTTGTGTTCATTCTAGAGACATTAAAGTGTAAAAGTCATCTCCCTAAGGTAAAATTTCATTTCTTGATCCTGCATTTGAGTTCTTCATCCGGGAAACTTTCCGGTTTCTTAGAAAACCATGGAGAAGAAGAGAATTCCTTGCGGGGATTTGGTTAAAATCTTATTTGGAATATTGAGTTATTTACATCATTGAGGCTAGTTTTTTTCGATGTGTTATAAAGTTTTTTCAACTCCACAATACATGAGGCAGCTATACGCAAAATTATACAAATTAACCACAATAAAATCTACTTCAGTATAACAAGTTTTCTCCTTCTTGTTGCAAACACAAGTATACGTATCACTCAAATAATAAATGGCTCTAATGGAGTCCTAAGTATCAATTCCTCATAGAGGTAAAAATTTGTTTGGAAATTCACACAAAAGCATGATATTTGAACTATATAAAACTTAAGTAAGAAAAACAGGTTGAAATTTGTTTAATGTCACTAAAGAAACTTAGTTTACTACACTAATCTCTAAACTTCGAAGTTAAATTCACTAACTAAACAAACTTTTGTGATGAAGAGTTCAAATTTAAGAAAGCATCCTTCCCCTTACAACAAGATTATAGTCAATGAATTATCAAATTGAAGAAAATTGTATTGTGCCAAATATGAGCAATTATATTCTTTATCCTTTTTAAAAGTGATGAAGAACATTGGCTCATCCAGTGATTAGTCCCTAAATGCATGGTTAGGTTGGGAAGATGCTTGCTCTCACTCCAAAGTTCCTACAATTGTATCGCCTAAGGGCTAACATCTCACTTTAGTTTCTAAACTCTTGGACCAAATTGAGGATTTTAGTCAGTCACCCTCAAATCTCCAATTTTATGCCCATCAATTAATATTTCTTTATTTATTTGCACTTAAACCCATGAACTACATTCTCATCCATGAAATTGAATGTAATTATTACTTTGTTGTAGAAAGCATAACCCTCTAGAATCGTATGTTTCACGATGAATTTTAACAATTAAATCGGTCAGATTAAAAAGTAAATGAAGTTCAAAGTTGAATCATTATAAATATGAAAATAAAATATTGCACCACAATCTTGATTCTTCACATAACTATTTCTCTTTGTAGGGAGAATGACAAAGAAGTCTACTCAGAATTCATGAGGAAGATACAACAAAACAAGGATTTTATAAATAAAAACAAGTTTACAAAATAAGAAATAAAAGTAATACAACATAAATCAATCTCTTCCCTAAGAAAATCCCTTGAGGTTCCTTTGAATCTCTTTCTCTTTTTACAATAACATTCAAATATCTTCTAAGAATGTAAGGAAGAAGAATCTCTCTGTTGGCACAATTTTAGGTTGTGGAGTTGCCCATTGGAAGCTATTGGCCCCCAGAATCAAAATCTCGTTGCCCGCTTCGAAAGGACATTTTAATTTACATATAGAGGAGATGGCTACAAAAAAATTCTAATTGCCTTCTGAGAGAGTGAACCTCAAAAAGGTAACAAGTGTTCATGACATGATGTGCTCTAAATTTTAACCTCTTAAGTTGTTGCAACATCTAGAAAGTTAGATTATTTCAAATTGAAATTATCTTAAGGATCACCAGTAATTGTGAAAATTTCATTTGAAAACTGGTTGATGCTAAAACTTTGTTATTTGAGACTCTAAATGCATTAAAAAAAATAGAACTAATATCCCTTACGCCAATTTTTTTAACCTCGATAGGAGTAATCAGCCTAACTTCAAATGGAACAACAATCAAGGTGGACGACACCAATAATGAGGAGTTAACAGTAATCAACCAAATCCTTTTGGAAATGGGAAGAAGAAGTTGGTTCGAACAAAAGGCCTTTTTTTCCTCTAAGTGTTGGAAAAGTTGTTTTGTAGATGGGGGATCAATTATAAAGCTAAGGTGCATCTATTAAAAATGGGATAGATTACATATTCACTTAGCAGTCCACCTAAAGGAACTCTTTCTAGCAATACTGAGACTAACCCCAAGGAAAAGAATAGTGAACACATGAAAGGTGTCAACTTAATGAGTGGAAGATAATTGAAGGATGTAGTCCAAAAAGATCTTTAGTTGTAAAAGGAGACTATAGAACCTGAAAGACCTGTGGAAGATATTTCCAAAAATTTAGATAAACAACCACCAACAATTAACATAGAAATACCACAACCACCATTTCCTCAGAAACTCCAAAGACAAAGTTATATTAATAAGTTTCATACTTCTTAGAAGTTTTTTTAGAAATAACAATTAAAATTTATTTTATTAAGGTTCTAGTGTAGATGCCTAGTTATGTGAAGTTCATGAAAGATATACTTAACAAAAAAAGAAAGTTTGGAGACTATGAGATGGCGGAATTCAGTGAAGAGTGCGGTGAATTATACAGAAGAAGCTTCCTTAGAAGCTTAAGGATCTTAGGAGCTTCAATGTTCCATGTGCAATTGTAGAAAATTTCTATGGGAAGGTTTTATGTGATTTGGGTGCTAGTATTAACCTTATACTATTGTCAATTTTTAAGAGGTTGAGAATTAGGAGAGGTAGCCCCTACCACTGCAAACCATCAACTAGTTGATTGATCAATCACTTATCCA
The DNA here is from genome assembly GCA_003013225.1 of Phalaenopsis aphrodite. Lineage (NCBI taxonomy): Eukaryota > Viridiplantae > Streptophyta > Magnoliopsida > Asparagales > Orchidaceae > Phalaenopsis > Phalaenopsis aphrodite. The sequence goes on along the minus strand of NEWO01000662.1, from coordinate 75,019 downwards.
AGGGGGTTATAGAGGATGTTCTAGTGAAGGTGGATAAATTAATCTTACCCTTCAATTTCATTATGTTAAATATGGAGTAAAAGAAGGAGATCCTCATATAGGCAGGCCTCTTCTAGTCACTAGTTGTGATATGATTGATATGCAAAAAATTAAGTTAACTATGAGAGTTAATGATGAGGAGATAACATTCAAGGTGTTAAGACCTATGAAATTCCCTTCTAATTGCTATGAAGATTCATTTTGTAGGGAGGATTTTATAGATCATCTATTAAGCCATCAATTTTGAGTGTTGTAAAGTTAAAACACAAGAGCAAATTTTGATCAAAGATGAAATGACATATATTAAGGAAGAATCTGTTCTGTGATTTAAGATAATCAAAAAATAGTTAGGGAGATGTTTAAAATTCTTGATACTACCAAAATTGTAAAAAAAACTTTTTCCTTTTATTGAGGAACCCCCAGAACTTGAGTTAAAGGTGCTTCCCAAATATTAAAAGTATGCTTATTTGGGGAATTCATTTATATTACATGTCATCATATCCTAAGATTTGAATGATTCTCATGAGGAACAATAAATAAGAGTTTTAAGGAAGCTTTTGGATGAACCTTAACTAATATAAGTGGAATTAGCCCTTCTATATGTATGCATAGTAACTTGATGAAAGATAACCATAAACCTTGGCTAGATCCTCAAAGGACATTAAACCCAAATAAGAAGGAAGTTGTTAAAAATGAAAAATTAAAGTGGCTTTACACAGGTACTATCTATCCCATTTTAGATAGTGCCTTTGTTAGCTCTCTCCATTATATGCTAAAAAAAGGAGGAGTAACAGTGTACGTAAATAAAATTAATGAATTGATCCCTACTCGACATGTGACTGGGTGGTGAATCTGTATAGATTATAGGAAATTAAATTCTTAAACCTGGAATGAACATTTTCCCTTAGCCTTTCTAGATCAAAAGTTGGATAAGCTAGCTGGTCATCCCTATTTTTGCTTTTAGTTGGATCTTCTAGGTACCAGCAGATCCCTATTGCTCTTGAGAATTAGAACAAGGCAACGTTTACAAGTCCTTATGTGACTTTTGCTTTTTGAAGAATAGACTTTAGTTTATGTAACACACCTGCTATATTTTAGCAGTGCATGATGTCAATTTTTTTACCAAACTAAGAAATGGATAGAAGTTTTTGGCTAACTTTTCAGTTTTTGGCCCTTTGTTTGACTCTTATTTGGATCATTTGGCCAAAGTGTTGAGACGTTGTGAAGAGACCAATCTTGTTCTCAATTGGAGAAGTGATAATTCATAGTTTCTTATGGTATTGTGTTAGGACAAAAAAAATCTAAAAAACGAATGAAGGTAGATCCAGCTAAAATTAAATTTATTAAAATACTTTCCCCGCCTACTACTGTGAGGGGAGTTAGAAGTTTCTGGGCCATACTAGATTTTATAGGTGATATATCAAGAATTTCAGTAAACCACTTTGTCATCTTTTAGAAAAGGATGTCCTGTTTAATTTTGACCATGAATGCCTCAAAGCTTTTAATACTTTGAAATAAAAGTTAGTCATGGCTCCTATAATTGTTTCACCTGATTGGGGGAAACGATTTAAGTTAATATGTGATGCAAGTTAAAATGACATGAACCCTTAATGAATCTTAGACTAATTATATTACCAGTGAGAATGAGTTATACACTATAATATATGTATTTGATAAATTTAGGGCTTATTTGATTGGAACCAGATGTATTGTTCATACAGAACTTTTTGTTATTCAATATCTACTGTCAAAAAAGGATGTCAACCCAAGATTGATCAGATGGTTCCTGTTGTTAGAAGAGTTTGATATCAAAATAGTAGATAGGAAAGGTACTAAAAATCAGATAGCATGCCATTTATCAAGACTAGAATAAGGGAATTCATGTGTTCTTAAAGAGGAGATCAATAAGAATTTTTCTGATGAGGAATTGTTTGTTATAACTGAATGATACACTCCTTAGTATGCTGACATCATGAATTACATAGTTAGTGATATTATGCCCTATGAGCTGACATGCCTTCAATTGAAGAAATACATTCATGATGCCGGATATTACTTTTGTGATGGCTCGTACCTGTATAGAAAATGTAAGGATCAAGTGATTAGAAGATATTCACCCATAGAAGAGCCCCTTAAAATTATTAAGAAATGTCATAATTCTAAATTTTAGGAACATTATGGAGTTCATAAAACTACTTTTAAGATCTTTCAATTGGGATTTTATTGGCCTATTTTATTTAGAGATGTGATTGAATATACTAAGACTTATGATAGATGCCTAAGAGTAGGGAATATTTCCACGTGAAATGAAATGCCCCTAGATTTTAATATAAAGATTAAATTTTATTCTCTGTGGGGTTTTGACTTTACGGAGCCATTTGTACCTTCATTAAGGAATTTGTACATTTTGATAGTTGTGAGTTATGTCTCAAAGTGGATAGAGGTTCTAGCTCTGCTTAATTCTTATGCTCAAAGTGTTGCAATTTTTTTAAAAAAGAATATATTTAGTAAATTTGATATGCCTAGAGTGATCATTAGCGATGAAGGAGTCAAGTTAGAAATTAAAAGATTGAGACGTTAGTTACTAACCATGGAATTAAACATAGGATTCCCACAACATATCATCCCAGATTAATAGTTTAACAGAAGTATCTAACAGGGAAATCAAAAGGATTTTAAAAAAAAACTATCAATCTTAATAGAAAGGGTTGGTCTTTAAGACTTGATGATGCATTGTTGGCCTATCAGAATGCTTACAAAACTCGTATAGAAATGTTTCCATATAGACTCATATTTGGCAAAGCTCGTCACTTACCAATGGAATTAGAACATAAAGCATATTAGGTTGTGAAGGAGTTCAATTATAATTGGAAGGAAGCATGTGAGAAAAGTATATTACAGTTAAATGAACTTGATGAAATTAGATAAGAATATTATTAAAATACAAAAATCTATAAGGAGAAAATGAAGAAATGACATGATTAGAAGATTCTTAGGAACGATTTTGAACCTGGACAGGAGGTTTTATTATATAATACATGATTGAAATTATTTTACAGAAAGCTTAAGTCCATGTGGGCAGGACCATTTACTATAGTAAGACTTTAACCTTTTGGTGTTATTGATATTAAAGATCCTAGGAATGGTAGAGCGTTTAAAGCGAATAGGCAGAAACTTAAACCATGCGTAGGTGGTGATTGATCTTTAATAAATGAGTTCTAATGTTAGGCCAACCTGAGTAAATATATAAATTCCTTAGGTTGAGGACACTAAATTAAGCGCTTCTTGGGATGCAACCCAAGTTTATATCTGTGTTTCTTTGCTATTTGAGTTGAATTTGAGTGTTTGTACCTGTCTCTTTTTGTGTTTGTGTTGTGATTATTCTACTTTGATAAGGATTGTGTGATTTGAGGGAGACGAATCCTTAGTTTTCTCATTATGTAAAAAATCATGTATGCTTTCTTTTTTGTAGTAGTAGCAATTGTGAACATAAGGATATACATAAGACATATTGAGTTTAGACATGGGACAGATCCATCTCAATTTGATAGTTCTTATTTCTGAGCATATTCTTCTATTAAGCTGGTCATTGTGTCCATATATTAGAATAGCTGGTTAATTACTTATCTATTTTATAGGTCAAGGTGTATACTTTATTGGACTGAATAGTACTTGGAGGTTGGCAACATATACGACAAATTAAATATTTCATGTGTTATTTGGTCAAAAATATATCCTTACAAAAATGTGTAAAAATGCCCGAGAGTTAATAAAGTAAGATTTCATTAGAGATTAAGAAATAGAGGAAAGATATAAGATGAGAAACATGATGAGTGGTCGTCATTTATTCTTTAATTATAGGGTTTTATGTTTGATTAACGATTTGGGTAGCGAGGTGAATATTAAAAAAATTGAACCATGCTAAATTTGGACTGGGTGCCTAGGCGCTGCTCACTAAGGCACCACAGCGCCACTCTTAGCAAGTAGTGCCCTAGTGTTGCTTTCAGGGTGCCTAAGTGATGTTCCCTCAATTTGGCTATGAAGAACTAAAACTAGCTGATTCGCTTCATTTTTGCAAAGCACCTTCCCCTGTTCCTCTTTTATGATTGAGAAGCGACACCTATGACATCCCTTTTTTCTTCCAATTTCATTCAATTCAAGAAGTTTTTGAGAATTGAAATCATTTCTAAGAGATAAAGTTCACTCTATAAACCTTTTTCTTCTATTTTTATATGAGATTTTTAGGTTTTTGGGTAGAGAACATTGGATTGGAGATTTTTGGGGCAAAATCGTAATTTAGCCCTTTATTTGCATCTTGTTGCATCCACATTGTTTATAATCCTTTGTTCTTGTGATTTTTATCCTTAATACTCTTCTAGGGCTCCAAAAATAAAAGTTTGTAAATCAAAATATTTATTCGACAAAAAGAAATTCGTAAACTCTAAAGCTGAGGAGCTTTATAATGACTTTTTGGTCTTAAAAAATTTGATTACAGAGAAAAGATTCAATAGTCCTGGTAGTGTTGTTGAAAGTATGATTATAAATTATCATTGAGAGAAATTTTGTTATATTGTTGTTGTAGTCATGATTTCAGTGGTTAAAGAGTTCTATGCTAACCTCCCTGATGCTTTTGATGGCTCAGTTTATGTAAGATAGAAGCAGGTGGGCATCTCTCCATGTCACATTAATGCATTGTTTTCACTGAGAAATGTCTCGGGGAGTAATTAATCCAACTTCATTCCCACATACTCTGATTTAGATGGAGGAGGAGCTTGGAAGGAATGGAATGATCATAAAATAAATTTTCCTTCCTCCAAAATAATTGCATCTTCTAAGGCGTGGCATATGCTAAGCACCTTCATTCTTACAATTTAACTTAGGTTACTAAACATAGAGCCTCTCTCAATTTTTTCATCTATTCTATGAAGTCCGTTAATATTGGTTTTGTCATTTATCACTCCATCTTCAATGCTACGAAAGGAGGATCCAGTCTAAGGTTAAGGCATCCATCCACTATTTTGCCCTTCGCCAACATTCAAGTGTAACTTTCAAAAGTTGGGAAGAGAAGATTCATCCATTGAAGCCACTCTCCAAGGCTAACGTGGATTAATATTACAAACATGCTATTTTTGGGCGTGGGGCTAGTTCTTCTCAGCCTTGTCCTTCTATTAGTATGGATTTGATGTCAAAAAGATTGGATAAGATGGAGGATGATATAACTATTATTCAGATAATAGTATACAATCTAGTAAACTATATTTCACACATGGATTAGCACAATACAAGCCAATGTGATTATTTTGCTAGTTTCTAGGTCGCTCGGCTAGAGATGTACAGGTAGAATTAGTGGATTAGAGGGGACAATCCTATTGAGTTCCCTTTTTATACAACTTATCAGCGCTATGAGCATAGCCAGACAATGTTGGAAAACTCTAAGGAGGAAGAAGAGGATGATGAGGAAGAAGAATAAGGTGATGATAATGATGAGGATGAGGAGTAACTTTAATTTTTCTATATGTGGATGTACTAGATGTTTATTTATTTATTATTCTATTGAAGCTACTGATGTAATTTTATTTAGAGAAGTATGTATTTATTATTTTGGAACTTGTGTTTATTTTTCTGTTGTAATATTCAGACTTGTTTGTGCTAATTTCATTCAATTTTCTGTTCAGTTCAGATTTACTTGCTTTACTTGCTACTTCGTACATGCTCTTTACTATTTATACTTATTATTTATATTGATAGACACATGTAATAGGAAGTATTTCTATACTATTTTCTCCTCATTTATATTCATTTTTTAATTGTTGAATATGTTTAAAATTAATTTTGTGGGGAGAGGAAAACCTTTTAATTCTTAAATTTATTTGCCCGCACTAAAATAAGCTTGAATTGCTATATTTAATAAATTGAGGAATGTAGGATTGAACATGTAACTTTAACATTTGTTGAGGAAGGACAAACATAGTTTATTTACTTTATATACTCTATGTATATTAGACTAAACTAGAGTTAAGATAATTTTGTATAACTTCGAGAAAAATGAATTAACTATTCATTTTTTAAAAGAGTTATATGCTAGTTAAATTAGTTATATTTAGATTTATACTTAATAAGAGTTGAGACTCCTATAGTAAACTTTCAATTAATAGTTCAAGCTTTTGAAAATATCTAAAGGTGAAGGAAGGTAGTGTGATTTACTTTAAAAAGATGATGAGGAAATTCAAAATGTTTAAAAGGTTTAAATAGATCCAGTAATCCTCATAAAAACTTATTTAAAATTAAAAAGTTCATCCAATAAAAAAAGAAAAAGAAAAATAAATGAAATATAAAAGAAAATATTAAATGAGGAGAAGCCTTATAAAAAATTTGTTTCATTCGAAAATTTTAAAAGTGAGGTTCTCATACTCTATCTATTTACATCTAATGTATATACATTAGTTAACATGTATTAACATCCTTTTGGAAATGAGTAGGATAACGAATTTTTCTTGATTGGATTAAAAAATTGCATATACAGTAGTATTAGCCTTATTTACTGGAGTTATCCTACTTTTATAGCTTTGAATCTCCTGATGCTTAGATTGTTGATCTTTTTATGAAATCCACTCCCTCAAGTTAACTAACTTGAAGGTCAAATTATTGTGTTGCTTGAGGACAAGTAACATTTATGTTTGGGGGTTTTTGATGTGTATAAAAGATCACTTGAATTCCTTTATGTTTTACACATACTATTGGATGAAATTGCATTTCAAAAAATGGTAATTTTCATGTTTTTCTTGTAAGAATAACTGGTATTTGATGTGGAGCAATATGGAGGAGACTTGGAACAATATGTAGGAGACTTGGAGCAATGTAGAGGAGAGTTGAAGCAAAGTAAATTATAGGAAATTGGTGCATAGAGCCAGACCCTTGGGCACCTATGTGTTAATCCTCTACATGGCAACCGAGAGTTTGGCGCCTAGGTGCCATTCACTTGGCTCGAAAATGATGTGATACTGGCTCTTAGCCACCATACCCATGGGTGCCAAGGCACCCCTCCTGGCGCCTAGAAGCCGAAACCCTGGCACCTAGGTGCCAGTAACCACTCGAGGCAATTTTGAGCAATTTTAATATAGGTCTTGGGGAGTTATTTGGCCGGTCAAGCAAGGTTTGGAAGAAAGATTGAGAAGTCTATGCATATGTCTATGTTAGAGGAATGAAAGGGGGTTCTTGTTGCTTTATTAAGGATTGAGTGGGATTGGTCTTGGTGAGTTATTTGTTGAGGACGTGAATTGTAAAGGGAGTAGAGACTCCGGATAATAGGAAGGATCAAGATTCTCATTGGTGGAGCATTTTTAAAGCTTTGTAAATGAGAAGAAGATAATTCATTGAGTGTTTGTATTGTTTTATTTCTTTAAGGATATCAAATAGTGGCTCTTCATTATTGTTTTCCATGAAGCTTTATGGTTTGTTTTTCATGCTTTCTGGGTAATTCGCTTTGCCTTACCTTTTGATGTTTTAGGAGGATGAATAAGAGTGCAAAATGTTTTCAAAATTATTTTTAAACATTTTATGTGATGATTAACCTTCAGCATTTCATTTACTTTTTATTCTAGCCAAGTGATATTTTAAAATGTCTTGTGAACCATAATGACTCGAGAGAGATGGTGGAATCAACTAGGTTAATCAAGTTGAACTGTGGAGTATATATGGATATGCTTCGTAGGGAGATGCAAATGTTAGGGAAATCATATTTGATGGGTTCAAAAATGAGGTTTAAGGAATTAATGTAATTTAAAAAATCTTCCTTTTGCACTCGAGAGAGAGTAATGAAGAGAGTTTCTCTTATTTGTCACTAGCCACATTTACGAATAACACTATACATTTCCTATGCTCCACTCAATACATTACATGGGAGGGTAACTTTATAACTTGATAATCACCAAACCAAATAGATTAAGTATAATTTTTGTAGGTTTTAATATTTTAAATATATTGCAATTCTGTAGGACTAGTTTGTAGAACTTCAACTTAATCTTAATTCTAGGCTAAGAGCGAAAACTAGTAGGCTATAACATTTCCCTAAGTTTAACTTTCTCACTCCCTATGGAATCATCATTTTAGACTAAAAAATCTGATATTACTGATACGACAAATACACTTGCATGTGTCTTAAGAATGTGAGTGCACCTGGAAGCAGGTACCACCCCCACACATGCTTAAGAAATGAGGGAGGAGAAGAAGAAGTGGAAGAAGAAGAAGTTAAAGAAGGGGAAGAAGAGGTAGGATGTCTCCCTTGGCATTCTCTAAGAAAACCCCTCCAAAGCACCTTCAAAGTCTCTCCAAGCCTTACAAGAGCTCTTCTTTAAGTGCCCATCCTCCAAACCTCACAACACCAAAGAAGAAGAAGAAGAAGAAGAAGAAGAAGAAGAAGAAGAAGAAGAAGTAGAAGAAGAAGAAGTAGAAGTATAAGAAGAAGAAGAAGAAGAAGAAGAAGAAGAAGAAGGAGAGAAGGGCAAATGAAGCCCCTTCTTGGGAAAAAATGGAGCTAATAGATTGAATGAGGGGTGGGCGGGGGGGAGAGGGAGTGATAGATTAAGCTCAGCTCCCCCTCCAAATGACTAAAAAGTTCCATGAAAGAAGCCTTGAATGCTACTAGAGGAGGAAAAAGTAGGATAAGCCACCCACCTTTAAAGTTCCGAGGCTATCCTTGCAATTCTAGTAGCTTACAATGTTAAAACGACACCAAAAATAGTCAAAATTGTCACCTGAGAGGTGACCGGTGACTACGAGCTCAGTCCTTGGGTGTTTAGGTGCCACTCTCCCTAGCACCTAGGTGCCACTCTCTTTAGCGCCTAGGCACCAGTTTGGGTTCCTAGGCGCTACCCTTGCAGCGCCTACTTTTCCAATTCTGAGGAAAATGGCTATTCTTCAACACTTTTGGGTGCCTAGGTGCTCGTAAAATCTCCAAGTGCTAAAGTAAGTGCTAGACCTCCAAATTCTTGAGCTCAATGGCTCAAGAAGGCAATTTGGGAGCGTAGGTTCCCAGGGTCAACGTCGGGGTGCCGGTCTAGCCTGAAACCCTGATTTTTGTCGAGAGCACCCAATGGAGTATTATTTTATTTGTAAACTATGAGAGACACCATATGAGTGAAATGTAGTCTCATAACTCCAAAATGAAGTATTTTAGTCTGTTGTTTGCAAAACAAACTGTTGTCGATGGTCGTCCTAAATTGCAGCATGCAAATAGAAGTCCTAAACCTTAATTTTCTCATAACACGTGTATGAGGACTCTGTGACTTTCTTTAGACATGGGAGGCTCCACACAGATGTGTGGTGACTTTTAATCATCAGATTATTCACCAAGTGTGTCTCAAGTCCTGAATAAGCCTTCACGATGGTAGGTTTCTCGGGTAAGGCTACATCGTCGCCAACTCTAGCTTCTTGCCCCAAACAAGTGCTAGAGACTCTTAGGTAGGTATCTTGGGCTATCAGATGGTGCACACAAATCATATACCACCCCAAGTCATGTAGGTGGACACTCTATACTTGTGACATCTAATTATGATGATAACATTGTTTTAGTCAATCGGCATTGACCCAACATGATCGAAGTATTAGGATTCTCTTTCTCTTTTAAGGGCTTGGGGAACACTTTTGTCGTTGGTCGCCGACCATTCCTCTTAAGGATGTTGCTCTCTTCCCAGAGTCAGTGCATTTTATTTGGTATCCAACAATTGATCCTTCAACGCATGGACCTAATGGTTCAATAACTGTTTGTTGCACCCCATATCAGAAGTATCTCTTTTGTGGGTTTCTTCTCTGTGGGTTGCTCCTCTTATTATCTAATGCATGATCCACAATCACTAAACCTTTTATGATGTTGAATCTTGTTTTATTTTTGAATCACAGCTCAGGAATAGAGCATAAGCAAGGGGGAGAGAGAGAGAGAGAGAGAGAGTGTGTGTGTGTGTGTGTGTGTGAGAGAGAGAGAGAGAGAGAAAGAAAGAGAGTTAGTGAGTGAACAATAATGAAAAGTGATACCTTGTCCTATTCATGAAATGATCTACCTATTTATATTAAAGAGTGTATAATATGATGAATTTATATTTTTTTTCTCTATTTTAAATGGATTTGTATAAGGTATTCTTGGTATTTTATATGTATGAGTCTTTTAGAAGACTGTTACCTTGCTTGGCCGACTGACCTTAATTAGTTCTAAGATCCGCTCAATCGACTACGCTTGGTCGATATGGGTCGACCTTTTGATATGGATTGCCTTTTGATCCATGACTACTGATTGGAAGCCTTTGTGTTTCTCTAGGAAGGTTAAAGATATTAGGAAACTAGGTCTTTATTTGGAATGGTTTTCTTGTGTCTGCTAGCTCAAATGCTTTTTTGTTTGTTTATGACTTAGTGGCTCGTTCTGATGCCCGTTGGTTGACTTAGTGGTTCGGTCGGCTTTGGCCTTGTTGGCTTGGCTCTGACAGCTTCACTCGATCGATGAAGTGGACCTCATTATCTTCTGTGAGTGGACTCTTCTTCAATGTACACTTTCCTTTGGGATAGTTAGATCTCCTAATGATTAACGGTGGCATGTTTTTTACGTTAAAAAATTATTTTATTTGATGTTGTTTACTACTAAGTTCATTATTCTTTAGTTGATGTGCAGATGAATACCTCAACAAAATGAAAAAAAATGATATATACGGGTTATTAATTTATTTGGTGTAATTTACTAACAAACTTTTTTATTCATTGATTCATGGGACTGATGTGGTCGCGGAGCGTTCTTCGTATTTCTATCGTGCACTTCATTATAACTATTATTCTACCACTTGCCTACAGTTTATATATATATATATATATATATATATATATATATATATATATATATATATATATATATATATATATATATATATATATATATATATA
>NEWO01000662.1:45581-61455 GCA_003013225.1 Phalaenopsis aphrodite | reverse complement strand
TCTAATACCACCAGAGTAGCACCCCAATTCCACTATAACACTACCTTAATTCCATCCCAATACCATCACTATTCAACCATCACTCTACTAACTCAATACTATAACAACACCACTGTAATATCATCATAATACCACCTCAATACCACATAAACAATATCACTCTAAAACTACCCAAATCTCATCACAATATTGCCTTAATTCTACCATTACAATATTACAACCAATCATGATCAATAACACAATGAAGTTTAAAAAATTAAACTCTAAGACTGGTTGTCCAACCATGATTTAATATAACATTGATGTTAATGAAAACTGGAAGGATATAAATTTTATAGAAATTCATAACACTTCCTTAACAGTGCTAGGTGATCAACATTTCTTGAGATCTAGTAAGAGCATCAGTGATATCAATGATATAAGTAGAGATTAGAGCTATTGATGCATTCAAATTTCTTGTTACGAAAGTTGGTGGAGTAGAAAAGTGTGTTTTTCATTAAAAGATGCATTTAATTATATTCAAAAGGATAGAAGAGCGAGAATTGAAGGAGGTGACACTAATGGTTTAATATAGCTATTCACTGAGAGGTAAGATGCATATTATGTTTGTATGTGACTTCTAATTTGATGAGTTCAGTAGCTTGATGAGTTATTTTGGAGTGATGACATGTCAAAAGATGACTATGACTACTTTAAAGATGTCATAATTTTAATACAAGTTATTTATTTAATATATATAATTTACTTTGTGCACCTTTTATTAGGATTTACCATCACTGGCAAAATGTTCTCTTTGGAGTATGTTTTTTATCAAATGGGATAAGTGACTCATTCAATTGATTATTTTAAAATATTTCTACATTTAATTCATGACAAAAATCCCTTAACAATATTAAGTGATCAAGATCAAGGAATGATGAGAGCTATAAAAGATTCATTGCCACATACTCGACATATATTGTGACAATAACATATATTTAAAAAATTTCCTTCAAAAGTACATTGCTCTACTAGTAATAAAATAACATAACTTTTTTTAAGACTTCTAATGCAACCCCAATACCACCTCCACACCATCATCTTAAAATAACCACCTCAAAACCACCTCAATATCATCCCCAATATTATCTTAATATCACCATACGACCAATTTAATACCACCACCACACCATCTCAATACCAACACTACACCAACTCAAGAACACTAGTACACCAACATAATACCACCATATCACCATCATAACATCATCACAACACCACCCAAGTACCACTACAATATCACTATATTACTACCTCATTAACACCCCAATACTACCCCCTTATTACTATAATGTCACCACAATACCACCCCAATAATACCCCAAAACCATCCGAATATTATTCCAATACCACTCTAAGACCACTCCAAGACCGCCACCTCAAAACCAACAAAACACCACCATAATATCACTACATTACCACTTAACACCAACTGAATACCAATACAATGTCGCTCTAATATCGTCTCAATACCACTCCAATTCCACACCAATATCGCCCCAATAACATTTAATTCCACACCAATGCCACTCTAATACCACCACAATGTCACGCCAAAACCACCATAATGTCACCACAACATCACCAAAATACAATCATCATAAGACTACAACACTACCACAATACTATCACAACACCATTTTTATAGTACTTAATATTAATTTTCAAATAAAAATAATTTCCCTTTCCCCTTACTTTAGAAATATAAATTATGATATTATGCCCCTTTGTTTGAAAATTGTACATAAAAATGTGCTAATAAGTTTAATAAAAATGATGGTATTGTGGTGGTCTTAGGGTGATATTGTGGCACCATTAGGGTGGTATTGGAGTAATATTGATGTGGCATTGGGGTGGTCTTGTGGTGATATTTTTATGGTATTGGGGTGTTTTTGATATGATATAATTGTGCTCTTTGATTGATATGGGGCAGTATTGTCATGGTGTTTGGGTGATATTGTGGTGGTATTGTGGTTGTATTGGGGTGGTGGTTTGTTGGTGGTATTGGGTGTACTTGGGCTGGTGTTGTGGCGACATTGTGGCTGTTTTTTGGGTTAAGCTGTGTTGGTATTACAAGGGTATTAAGGTGGCATTGATGTGATTTTGAAGTATTATTGGGGTGATATTGTAATGGTATTGAGGTGGTATTATAGTGGTATTATAGTGGTATTATAGTGGTTTTGTGGTGGTATTGTGGTTATCTTAATATGGTATTATGGTGGTGTTGTAGCAGTACTCTGGTAGTGTTGTGGTGGTGAAATTTTGATGATATTGGGGTGATATTGGGTGGTATTGGGCTGGTATTAAGGTGGTATTGCAATTTTATTGGGAGTGCTTGGTTATCTATTATTTTTTTCTTCAGACATTTAACAAATGAACCTTATGAAACCAAATACATTAATTTCTAATAATTACTCATGATTATATATGATTCAAACCTGAGCTAAGAAACATTACATTGAATTACTGAGGCAAAAATTTTTTGAAGAAATACATTTCTTGATTATAGATGGTTTAAACATGTAAGAAATTAAATAATGATTAATAAACACAACCATTGATAATCCATTTTTTTTTCTATTTAGCTTGAAGTTCTTTTGATTTTTTTCTTTATTTTTGACATCGTCTCTTCTATTTCCTATGTTTGGATCTCCAGTAAGTATGAAAACCCTAGACATTGTGTAGCAAACCACTCCACAAGTTTACATAATTTTGGCAGATAACTAAAAGCTCCTTCAAAATTGAGAGACAAAAGTACCTTAGTGAATGAAAAGCTTGGTACTCCTTCAAGATTCTGAGCTATTGTGGCAATACAAAGAGGGTTATTGACGGCCTAGATGGAGAATGAAACTGAAACTTGTTGGCATCAAATTTTGTTACCACACATTTAGGATATCCACTTGAATGGCTTAGGATTATATATTTTTCATTCCTAGCATCTCATAGCTTAAAACATCTGAACAAACCTCGTGGTAAGTGTTCGGGGTGTAGATCTAGGGTTGGCATTGATTCGGCTTTACACATCAAAAATCACCATTTGGTGTTATCAGTTTTATATTGGACACCTTAGTACACCATTCTCATATTTTAATAGCATTTATGGCCCATTTGGAGCATCCTGTGGTTAATGAAAATCATAAGCCCCTCATACGTATGTTTTAGAGAAAATCAGGTTTTAGACCAGTGCACCCGCTCTAAGGTATATAACACTTATTGACACTAAAGTTTCTGAAACAAATTAATTAAAATGTCTATTCTTAAGTTTTGGGGCCATATTTTTGTGATATATGGTTTTCTATAGCTTACAGATCCATAAAGTCTTCCTACAGGCACTTGGGAAGCAAAATAGGTTTGGATCAAAATGGTCATACCAGTGTGAAATCCACATCATAGGACGTTATTTGTTCAATTTGGCAAATCTCCTATGTTAGTCAGAATGCCTAGGAATCATATTCAATCAAAAGAAGATCTTCTTTAATCCAAATATGCATAAGAGCTTACCTATGTGCCATGCAACCCTGCTTAAGAGGTAGCACAAAGCTTTTATTCATTTTTGGATTATAGAAGATCCTCTATTCACTGAATATGATTCTCAAGCATTTTGAATATGTTTCCCATAATTGAGTTCCCAAGTGCTCAGTATTAAGGAGCAGGTGTCTAAGCGGCCAAATATGGACGTCTATGCACCCAAGCATAAGGAAGTGTGCTTCCTTGGTGACAACCCAAGAGGGTGGCACATATGCACCACATATGGGTACTTATGTGCCCAAGGATACCAAGGACACACTATTTAATTCCTTGATACGTGAGAGGGTGGTGCTTATGTGCTAAAGGCATCTATGCACCGAAATCTTAGAAGAAGTGTCGTTTTGTTTGCCAACTTAGAAGGTGGCGCATTTGCGCCGGTTTGGAGCACTTAAGTGTCCCATTTGCATTCTTGTAGCCAAAATATTTCACCAAGCCTCCCACTTGATCTCATATTATTACATTGTATGGGATAAATGAAATGGTACAATATGATGTTGTTATTCGTTGCCCACCTCTCCGATAGCTAATGTGGTGTCTTGACATGGAAAAAAGAATCTTCTTTTAACACAAGATGATGAATAAAAGCCACCAATACATGGATAGCTGAGGGGATTAAGTGAGGATCCATATTTCATTAGCTTGGGAGAGATTCTTTAGCTATAGAATTCTTGAGAGAACTATGAGAGCTGTGGAGAAAACTTCTTTGTGAGAAAATATTGCCTTCCTCCTTTCCTAACTTTTTAACTTCACCCTCTACTCTATCCTTCTCCTCTTCTTCACTTCATCCACCCTCATAACTTCTTGAAAAAAGTTTAAGATAGAGGACTGCTAGAGAATTTTTTTTCCATGAAGGAGGAGCTACCTTCATCCTAGCAGTGAAACGAGCAAAGACAAGTCGAGAGGACACATACAAAAATATCTCTTAGGTGAAATTATTTTGAACTCCTAATTTATTTTTTTCTTAGAAAAGCCTTTATATTATGGTGTTAGAGAACTAGGCAGGCTATTGTTAAAGGTGGCCGCTAGGTTAGGAGCCTTCTCTTGCGCTTCCCCTTATGATCCCTCTAAGATTTCTTCTAAGCCCTAATTTATAAAGCCATTTGACTGGGATTATGATAATCCCGTGATCTTTGGAGGCTTCACTCTTGATGAATAGGTTGAGCTACCATTTGGAACAGAGTTACCCTTCATTCCCTAAATTGTGAAGGCTATGTCATTGAGAAACCTTAATTTCATGAAAGTTTTCTCCAAATAAAAAGCCTTTCACAATATTATCATGTAATTAGAGGTAAGCCTTTTATTACATTGTGTAACAAATGGTAGTTACACCTTCATTCTATCCTTAGGATTTCTGATGAGATCACTGTGATAGATGGTTCTTCGTCAAGCACGATTGGGTTCATCCTTATGTTAGCCCTTTATTACATTGTGCAACAAACGATGAAAGAGCATTAAATAGAGTGTCGTTCACCCCTCTTTAGAAGGATGCTGATTTGATGGTCAATTTAGATGCTAATTCAAACAAACATTTGGATGGGTTGAAATAACACATTAGACTTTTAGTCAAATGCTCAAGTGTCATTGGTAATGCTGGTAATGTGGGTAGATTTAACTTCCTTGGTTCAGAAAATGGTCGAATATAAAGCCTTACCAAAGATTTTTTGGATGGATTAAACCTCTTGATGAAACAAACAAGATCAAAAGAATTGGAATCTTATTATCATGTGGATCACACTAATCAAGCATATGGAATTAGACATTGCATCTTTTTTTCACCCGACAAGGCCTATTTTATAGCGACGGATGAGTGAAATAGTCCATATTACTTATTTAAAACCTTTCACAGCTTGCGAATTAATCTTTTCTTTTTTTTTTCTTTTTTGGAGATGACATCTCAAATCTAGGGTTAATTTGAGATGATCATGAAGAAGAAAAATAAGAAAATAGAGTGAATGAAGCCACTATATGTAACTATATACTTAGTTGCAAAGTTGCAGGAAAATGCTAATCTAAGGGCAACGTAAGAAGTCACATTGAAAATAGTAGAGAAGGTTAAGGTTATTGCATTAGAAATTCAGTAGTCCTTGAGTAAAGTACAACCATGAAAGCCATGTTAAAGAAAGTTAAAGTAGAAGATGCTAGAAAAAATAAAGGAAGGAGCAATTGATTGAGGTGCATTACGTTCTGCACTAATGGTATTTGGTTTTCCGTAGTATTTTGTCCCTATTCGAAGTGTATTAGATATTGTATGTCTTTTTATATCTAATTATAAATATTTATAAAATTGCTAAGGTCATGTTTGGGATCAATTTTTTGTTTTTTGTTTTTGTTTTTTAGTCTATTTTATTTTTGTATTGTTTTTTGTTTTCTATTTCTAGATAATGTGTTTTGTATTGTTATTATTTATCTATTTTTAAAAATAAAAATTATAAAACTTATTTGAATGAATATTTTTTTTATTTTAAAGAAAAACCTATTTTTTTTTAAATATCATCAGTTTTAATTGTAGCACAGAATCAAGAACCCGAAGCACTAATAATCTTCCAAGAGCATTGATTAGGACTTATCTGTGGGAAAATAAAAAAATATATTTATTTATTTTTAGAAATAAAAAATATACTACATAAATAAAATTAAAAAAAAATTAATAAAATTTATCCCAAATAAATTCTTAAATATATGACCACTGAATCTGCAAAATTTACACAAACTACCCTTAACCTTACTTCAAACTTATAACAGAGAGCCCATTAATATCTTTATTTTTTTATTTTGGTCTATAATTTTCCTTTAACCCATTACCCGAAAACCTTCAATCAAAGTGCATTTTAGCTCAAATTTACATATTGAGCGAAAACAAAACTCCTAAACACAAAAATATAACATATCAACTCAAATTTAAATCCCAATAACAACCATTAACGACCAATGTTTTAGAAGTGCGACCAACCATATTTTCTCTGCTTATAACAAAGATGACAGAGAAAATTACATAAGAGCGGAGATAGAAATCCTATAAGCAAGTTCTATATGCTCTTTAGATTTTATTACCAGAAGTAGCTCCTCACAAATTTTATTTTTAAGAATAAGTTATAAACATTATTGCTTAAACAAGTATTGTCCTCCCACCCAATAGATTCCTGCATCTCCTCCTCTTCACTCTCCCTTGACATCTTCTCAAGAGATTTCCCCTTTGATGCGTACACCAGTAATGTAAAAAGAAGCCGCAACATATTACATCTAGGTAAGACAACTTGAAAGTTCCTCACTGCAATCCCAGTCGGATACCAGCAATCAATCTTCATCTTATCCTAGTTTTGGGCCCTCATAGAAAAGTTCAAATGATCCCACAATAGCTCTGGCCTTTCTCTTGCCGCCGATATTACGTGACAAGTTGACCTCATCCTTGTCGAAAATATCTCCACCGACATAATGAAACACGTGTTATTAGGTCTGAAATTAGCGAAGAAGAAATTTAGCACGTACACACGACGAAGCCAATGTGATTCCCCAACGTCATGCAATGATGGTAAGGTATTGCAAGCCCAAGCATGAATAATAACATGAAGAAAAACCTGATTATTTGGATCATAAATCCCCTGATTACATGGATTAACACATCTATAACCAGTAGCCAGGCACGGTGCTACACAAGGCAATGAGAGTTTGCACCCACGAAGCCAATGCGATTCCCCAACATCGTGCAATGATGGTAAGGAATTGCAAGCCCAAGCATGTATACTAACATGGAAAAAAACCCATTATTTCGATCATAAATCGCTTGATTACATCTATTAGCACATCTATAAACCAGTAGCCAGGCACGGTGCCACACAAGGCAATGAGAGTCTGCATCACTGTCACCTTCTAGAGCGCATGCATCACTGTCGCCTTCGGTCCATCCTATGGTGCTAAAGATGTATTTTTGAAGCAGATTCTAGCTATAAAATACAATGTCTAAAACAAACCAGTGGTCGTCGTTCTTAGCAGATGAAGGCAATGGATACGAGCCAATCTATCACGTGGGAGGCTGGGTTGTTTTCCATGCTTAAAAAAAAGACAAAATCATGTTTTTTTGTTATATTGAGTATTTTATATATAGGAATGTTTCTCCTAACAATTAAAAATAAAATAAAACAAAAAAAATTATTAACAAACATAATTTTTATATTTGTTTATTGTTTATTGTTAAAAAAAAAAAAAATCCAAACAGGCCATAAGTTAAAAATGTTTAATAAAATCCATCGCTTATTATTACGCGTACACTTGACCCAAAGTTCAAATCCTCGATTCGATGTTCAGGCGCATTAACTCGCTTGCCATTAAGCTAGTTTGACGCGATCCCCTTAAAACGCCATTTAGGGTTTAACGAGTCGGGACTTGTTGAGGTGGGAGATGAGCGGGCCGTGGGCGCCGGACTTCTTTTGGAGAGAGGCGCAACGCCTGGGCTACGTGGCGAGATCGGCTTTTAAGGTTTTGTTCCTACTGTTGTTAATGAATGGTTTTTTTGGCTCTTTAGATTGTTGACGTCAATGGCATTGTTGTGCAGCTTCTTCAGATGCAGAAGCAGTTCAAGTTAATTGGTGCTGGGGCTTCTGTTCTTGATCTTGGATGTGCACCTGGAGCGTGGCTTCAGGTAACTCCAGGGGATGGGTGGCTGTATGTCGGATTTAACTTAAGTTGGATTTTCTAAGTAATGCTGTTGAATCTTGAATTGTACTACACGAATACACCCCAAGAATTGGAAACAGACGAAGGAGGAAGAGAGAGTAGAATAAGCCCATAATTTACTCTGTAGAGAACACTTGGAGAGCTCTCTTTATTTGCATTTTTATTTCCTAATTATAAATGCATGTTTTGTACAATTATAGAAAGGAGGGAACAGTTATGGGAATTGCTCTTTATTCATTTGATATTTGAATCAATCATATAAATTTCATATTATATCTATATTACAATTTGAATTCTAATATGATAGTAATTTTCTGACTGATATTCTTGAATACCGCCGACTTAGTGGCAATTGTGCCTTGTGTCGGTCGGCCGAAGCATCCAGTCGAGTGACGACCTTATCGTCGAAAAAGTGGGTCAGCCAATTGACCACGATCAAATGTTGACACTGTTGCTTTGGTCGGTCTAAACTACAGGCGTGGTCTGTCATTTAGATGTTTTGTCATAGTTGTACTTGTCAATTTTTGATCACACGGTTGGTTGTTGGGTGATGGGACGCTTTGATCTTCTGTCCGTCGTCTGGGTCGTTCGATTGCTTTTGAGATCCGTACTGACAGCTTTGGTGTATACATATTAGTTCTCTGAATTTTTTTGCTCCTTGAAAGTAACAGCTACGATAAGAACAGAGAAATTATTATCATTCATTGGCACTAAATTCGAAAAAATTAATTTAATAATTATCTTTCCCTTGAATTGTGCTCTATAAATAGGATCACTGGCTTGACATTGTGTTCGTTGTTGTTATTCTTCTCTGGCTAACTGACTTGCATTATGTCAGAGGATTTGAGAGAGCCATTCGTGGACTTAAACTCCTTGCCAAAGTGAGCTACAAACCCTCAGTTTCTGTAAAGAAGAGTAGGGTTAGGAAAGACAATGTCAGAGGATTTGAGAGAGCTATTCGTGGACTTAAACTCCTTGCCAAAGTGAGCTACAAACCCTCGGTTTCTGTAAAGAAGAGTAGGGTTAGGAAAGAAAAACGGTCGAGGATTGAACCTGCGTTGGTCGATCAAGTCGGTTTATCTGGGGATCTTGAGAGGCAGATGCTGAAGGTCCCTTGTCATGGGATTGCAGTTCACGAGCCTGGTACGGGAGTGAGCTCGCTAGGGGCGTTGAGTAGGGTGGAAGAGGTCAGAGGGAACTAAGATCGGAGTCTCCCCACAACCGCTACCGCAGAAAGGCGATGACACTTCGCAGTAAGAAGAAAATGTGTGTGTGCGCGCGCGCATGTTAATTTCTGTTGCAGTGGCCGGTTTTCTTGCTGAGCTTGTGGGAATTCCACCAGCAGTTATCTCATGGGGATACCACCCGCCCAACTCTTTGTTAGCTATCGGTACTGCACAGGAGCGGATGGAGCAGCCGTCGCCTTCCTTTGGGGCCATGAAGCAACAGACAGGGGGGATCGGCTGACCCAACAAATAGAGCAGCGATTCCAACTCTCATTTGAAATAAACAGTAGGAATTTTTCAGTTGGGTTGATGCTCTAGTTAGCTTTTCATCAGAAATTAACAAACTAGCTGACCCAACATTCGAAAGAACTCTCATAGAGATTTTACATGACCCACGGTATATGTCATATTTTTAAGTAATTGTATTTATTCATTATATCCCGCCTCATAGATATTTTCTTTCAAATGATTGTTTGATAGTATGATTTGCCAATTTAATTTGCTTAACCATAAACTTCAGAACATGTTCCATCCCTCCTCAAAATAATCCTTTAGATGAAAACCATACTACTAGGATTCTTATAGCTAATAGGAATATGTTTGGAGGTGAACGTCACTAAAGAAATGGAGATGATTGAATAATTCGCTAGAAAATTCAAAATGGAAGCCCTCACATTTGATTCTGTCCACGATCTCAATAAATTCTTAGATATTCTTAGCTAAATGGATCAGTTTTTGAATGATATCAAATGAAAGGTTATTTGTGGGTAACATTTATTAAATGCAGCTAATTGGCCATGCCCATTGGTAAAATATCTTAGCCAATGAAAAAATGTTAGGAAGACCAGTTATAATATGGGTGGATATAAAATTGATGTTGTGGTCCAAATATTGTTCAAGCCACTGTGATAAAAGCTTTATGGACAATTGTTGACTCAATCAAGAGAGCATGCAGATCATTGAGTACCTTAATATATTTGGGATTTAGTAACATGATTAGGTGGGTGTATTGAAATCGATTGGCAACTGACTAATAAATTTGCAATCGACATTAAGATCGATATTATAAATGAGATAGAGCTATATGCTTCTTCAATCCTTGAAGTTGTATTCCACCATGTCCTCATTGGAAAGCAAAAGAAATTTTCATCCATCATTAGGACTAAAACACATTCCACCATGTTCTCATCCTAGAGTATTCTTCTAGATTTAAGCTTCTAAATTTAGCAGTCTGGTCCCCAAGATCACAATTGAGTCCATTTCTAGGAAAAAAAGGACATCATCTGCTTTGAATATCATAAAAAAGGCATAATTATCATCATTGTAAGGTCTAAATATTATTTTTGGAGGCTGGAGATGATTAAGAGGATGAACACATTGAGGAGATTACTGATGACAAACTTTTGTCTAATGATAACTAAAGGAGACTGGTGAGTGCCATCTGAGTTTTATGAGAGCTTTAGATGTTGGCAAGAATGAGGTTATAAATCGGAGGAGTAGGTCACTTGCATGGATATGAGATGAGGATTCTTTTGTCTAATGATAACTAAAGGAGACTGGTGAGTGCCATTTGAGTTTTATGAGAGCTTTAGATGTTGGCAAGAATGAGGTTATAAATCGGAGGAGTAGGTCACTTGCATGGATATGAGATGAGGATTCTTTTGTCTAATGATAACTAAAGGAGACTGGTGAGTGCCATGTGAGTTTTATGAGAGCTTTAGATGTTGGCAAGAATGAGGTTATAAATCGGAGGAGTAGGTCACTTGCATGGATATGAGATGAGGATTATTTATTAGTAGGATAGTGCAATGAATGTGATATCAACCCTGCGTTTTCAAGGACCAATTTAAAAAGTGAACCTGCCCTTTAGTGTAAGTTTGACGAACCATACATTCTTCCTAGACACTAATAGGTGAATGGGCCTATTAAATCGGGGAGTTATGAGGACCAATATTTGGTGTGATGTTCTCTATGTGGATTAATCCCATATATTATTAGGGAGGCATTTGTTGCTTGATATTAAAGCCATATATTGTAGCAAAGAAAACGTTTATTTGTTCAAATATAATGCAAACAGCCAAATTATATTCTATGAAGCAATCAAGATGGTTCCTCCATCCCTTTAACACAAGGCCGCTTCTAACATGTTGCCCACTCATCCAAAAAATAATGAACCCGAAATTTAGTCAACTAGGATTAGATTTTTTTCTTGCTATGGATTGTTTCTACCTTAGATTGTGATATTACACTTGAGTTAGATATGATAGTTTTCACAAAAGGCTTTCATCTTTAACATACCTGCTAATTGTTGTTGTCTCTGACTTGTTCGCTAACTATTTTGATGTTTGCCCAGTTGATTTATTAGATGAACTTATTTCTTTCAGAAATATACAATATGCCACTAGTTTAGTGCTTGATTCGCAATTATCAAAATTTTCTCATTATTGGGTGAACTTTTTGAATGACCTTCTAGGAAGGGGTTCCTATGGGAAAGCCTTAGTCCACATGTTATCCCAACTTTGTTGAAACTTGAGAATGATGGATCATGGAGAAAATGTATTTATAGGATCACCATCAGGCCTATATTTTCCATAGATATACTTGATAATTTGTTGGTTTAGATCTCATGTGCCAATTCTTTTATAATGATAGATTTGAAAAGTGGCTACCATAAGATAAAGTTTAGACTTGGGAATGAGTGGAAGACAATTTTGTAAAAACCCCAAATGGATTATATGAATGGTTTGGGATGCCTTTTTTATAATATAATGCACCAAGTACATTCATCAAAATGTTGAATGCTATGTAAAATCATTCATAGTATATTTCTAGCGATTTATTTTTGTGATATCTTTATATTCTGTTTTAGACGAAGACTAACATCTTCATCATTCTATGTTAGTTTTGGATATGCGTAAGACATGATTCTATCAAGGTTAAAGCCGTCATTGATTGACTTACTCTTAACCATTTACAAATGTTAGGACTTTTTTCATGGCTTGGTTACTTAATATTGGAGATTTATTTTGTATTTTAACACCCTAATATTTCCACTCATTCGCTTGCCAGAAAAAGATAAATTTTGTAGACTACTAGTGCTTTGGGAGCATTTGATCAGATCAAGATACTTTTTACTACGATTGCTTGATTTTACTAAAGCATTTGAAGTTGTATGTGATTTCTCAAGATTCAGCATTAGAGGCATATTATGTTTGAAAAATCATCACGTGGCTTATTTTAGTGAAAAGTTGAATGATGCTAGATAAAAAATATTCTACATATAATAAAGAACTTTATGTTGCCATTCAATATCTCAAACATTGGAGGCATTATTTCTTCTATAGGAAATTCATGTTATATATTGATTACGACGCCTTTAGATTTATCAATACCTAAAAAAAATTAATTCATTGACATGCAAAGTGAGCAGAGTTTACACAAGATTAGATATTTATTTTCAAATGCAAGCCAGACGTTAAAATCATCATGTGGCTTATTTTAGTGAAAAATTGAATGTTGCTAGATAAAAATTATTCTACAGATAATAAGGAATTTTGTGTTGTCATTCAGTATCTCAAATATTGTGTAGGGAATTTATGTTATATATTGATCATCAAGCCTTTAAATTTACCGATACCTAATATAATTTAGTTCGAAGACATGCAAAATGAGTAGAGTTTTCACAAGATTATATTTTTTTTCAAACGCATACCAAAGTTTAAATAAACTTGCCGCTGCTCCATCTAAAAGAACATTTTTCATCGGATGTTTATAGCTTCAGATTTTAAGTTTTAATAGGAGGTTTATTATTTATGCTCAGACGACACATCATCAACATGAAAACACAACATAATTGTAAAATAGTAGGACAAGACATTGTACACATAGTGTTATATTTAATAAAATTTTTAAAATATATATATAATTTTTTTTACTATTTAAATTTTTAATATTCACTCCTAGTTTTCATATGATAACGTTATTTTAGATGGAATAACACAATGTATTCTAAACTCAATATAATTGTCGAAATGCAAAGAAAACCTAAATTTATGCTATCGTGGTTAGATTGTGGCTACATATGGACGTGAGCGGTGCTGCATGTGAAGCAGACTTGCTTGAAAGTTGGATATGATGTTCCATAACAGCGACATGTGAAAAAATGTTGATGCGATTTCATGTGTGCAGGCTTCTCTTATTAGTATGTTGTGTGCAGGAAGATGAGAGAAGGATTTGGGGGAGGATAAGTGTGCAGTGGTGGTTTTTAAATGATTATTACAATTAATTAATTAGTTTATTTTTATCAATTAATGATTAATAATTACTATTAATCTTATTTTGATTTTCTTAAATTTTTCGTAATTGCTTCCTTGCAGGCACAAAATCCTAGAACCTCACTTCCTTGCTTCCTCTTTTTTTTGTAAATTTGGTTAAATTTTTGTTAAGTTTTATTTTTTTTATTTTTTGTGAAAAATAATATTAAGTAATTTATTGTAAATTTGTGGTTCCTTGTTTGCTTTTATGAGATTCACTGATAGTTGGGAGTTGCACAAGAACAGTTATAGACAAGGGGAGGTTAAGAGAAGTACACACGCTATCCATGAGTTTCTTCTCTCTTAAATCTGTTAACTAAGTTGAGGATTTGTTAAGATTTAAGCTAAACAACATCTAAAGATTCTGCAGGATTTATGTTTCTTATTTTGAAGGTTTGACAAGATTAAAGTTAAATTATCATTTAAATTTTGCTACCAAATAGCTTGTTAGTGTTTTGCTTAATAAAATAATGCATTTGGCTGTTATGGAGGTTTTCAATGAATCTTTTTTATTTGCCTCGTCTCTGTTTACTGTAAAAGGTTAAGCAGATCTCTTTTTGTTCTTGGAACTTACAAATGGCGATGACGTAGGTTTTGGTTGTATTCAGGTAGCTTGTCGAAGCTTGGGTCCTTTGGAGAAGGGAGGGACAGTTGTGGGGATTGACCTGAAGGTGAGTCTGATTTGTATTTTGGATGGTATGTGTGGTTGATGAGAGTGATTAGAAATTAAATTGAAGATTAATTTGGTACGATGATGAGGCTTACTGGTATTTTCATCATGTAATTTAAATTGTTCAGTGATATTCCATGCAGTGCAGAAGGTGAATGTTCCATCTCATCATTGTGATTCGAGAGTAAGAACCATTTGTGCTGATGTTATGAATCTGCGGAAGGATCAAACAAGGAATTTTTCTCCCCAGGTCTGATTTTTCTGTAGTTGCCATTGATTTTCCAACCCCATTGTGTTTATTATTACTTTCTCAATAACATGATGTGTTTCAGATCTTATTGATTTATTGCTTTTTCTTTTTATAAACATTTTTTATTTTATCGTGAATGGTAGATTTTGGGAGAGCAGAACATTAATTGTTCTTTAATTATATAGGAAACTTTTGTAAGATATTTAATGAGGGAAGGCTACCACATTAAGAGGACATTTGATTTGTTAAATTGAAATGCAATATAAAACGTTTGTAGAACACTCTGATTACTATGTATTTGAAATATTTTTTAGTTGTTCTCTTTAGTTGTAAAATAAATCTTTAGTTATAAAATAAATATAAGACTATTTTTAATTCACTCAATCAAGTAGCTCCTAAGAAAACCATAAAATCCTCATGCTAAAAATGGGAAGCAGAAATTACATCCTACCAATAATAAAAAAATAAAAAAATAAAAAAATACTAAAGATAAATGAAAACATTCTAAAATTTTTAACACCCTCCCTAATGTTCGAGCATAAATATCTATCATGCCCAACTTGCTTACAAGTAGCTCAAAACTAGGTCTGAAATTTCCTTTGATGAAGATATCTGCTATTTGTTGAGTAGTAGGAATAAACAACATGTAAATTGCTCCAGAATCAATCTTCTCGTTTATAAAGTGCTTATCTATCTCCACATACTTTGTGTGATGATGTTGCGTTCGATTTTATGCAATTTTTAAGGCTGCTTTATTATCATAATACAACTTCGTTGCCATGTTTATTGTGATCCGCAGTTCTTCAAGAATTTTGTTCAACCATAACATCTCACATACTTCATTAGTCATGACCCTATATTCTATCTCAACGCTTCTCGCAACCACATTCAATTTTTTACCTCACCATAAAACCAGATTTTCCAAAACATAATAAAAATTTCGGAAGTTGATCTATTGTCAATAATCGAGCTCGCTCAATCTACATCAATGTATGCCTCTATGTCATGGTATGTGGTCATATATATATATATATATATATATATAGGTGTTAGTGAGTTGGTGGAGGCTCTGCGTAAGTCCTCTCTCGACCCGGTTTCAAATCCTCGACTAGACGGGATTTGAATTTGCACATGAGATTGGTTGGGGAGGGTCCGCCCTTCGACCAATCCTTTAAAA
>NEWO01000662.1:27967-45370 GCA_003013225.1 Phalaenopsis aphrodite | reverse complement strand
TAAGAAATGAAAAAGAAGAAATAAAATAATGAAACTTGCTTAAAAAATAATGGAAATATAACAAAATGGAAATAAAATAAAAGTTGCTTTGGCCTGTCTTTACAATCATTTGTTCCACAAACAACAGACCCCAAGAGTGGCGCACCTCGCATCCTACATCTCGCAACCTGTGTCCTAGCGTCCCACGTCTTTCTCCATGGCTAGGAGAGGCTTCTTCTCTGGAAGAGCTTGTATCTCATAGTTGAATGTTACTCCATAAAAGGCCATTTGAGATTTCCGAGGCAGCAACTTACTACTATCAGACCTTCTATTTTGAAAGACATTGCTGAACTAAATTGAAATGTAACACCTAGGTTACCCCATATTGCCCTCTAGAAATAGCTCTAAATTTTCTCATCTCTGACATATTTGACCTCCCTCAACAGTGGCAATTTTTGAGGTAGACTGCATGTTTGAAAATCTTAAAATTCTCGGGTTGCCATGTGTTTGGTGTCGGCTCCTCAAATTTAGGGCCCTCTTGGACAACCACTGTCAGTTTTGTTGATGCTCTTCTTAGATAGTTTGTTGAACCACATCCTCAAACTTTATATGAATGCCCATTTCCTCGAACCACTACCTCTAGAACAACTAGTGATAATCCTGTTGGATTCTCTTTCTTGGGCTCAACTTGAATCACTGACATCTCCTCCTTTTTGGTTGCAAGCTGCTGCTACTCTCCAATCTCCTCCTCGGTGTCTTCATCCTATGCCTTTGTGACACCCAGCTCGGCGGAAGATGTCATTCTCATGTTTGGGCAATCTGATACAATGTGCTCGTACTCGTGACACTTGAAGCACTGCTTGATTGGGATGGGTTTTGATGTAATGGCAGCTTCATCTATTCTCCACTATGGATTGACTTCTTCTTGGGTGGTGTCGATTTGGGTGCTCCATTAGCTGCACTTTTGTTGTCTGATCCTGGTATTGAACTCTACTTAGAAGGTGTGTCGGTCACAGGAAAAGTTGCTGCTTCTGTACATTCAAAATTAGGCTTTGTATATTCAATAGAGACCAATATGGTTGCTGATGCACCACATTACTAATAAACAACCTCAGTCCTCCTAGATACCTCGCAACTTTGTGCTCTTCTGGCTCTACTGACTTACATTTCAACATAAGTTGATCAAAGTCAGCTATGCAATTTACTTCAAGCACTGGTTGAGTTATATGAACATGTCATGTAGCTAGGGTGGGGGAAGGTATTTGTGCTTCTTTTCATCTTGGACCACATGATGATCTTATTGTTCCATTATCGCTATCGACAACGCTTCATGTTCTCCCACCACAATGAAATATTTTTTCTATGCTTAAGACGGCCAATTTAACACTCGTTCTGAGGAGTTTCATTGTACTAAATTTGCTTCATTGTTTGAAGCCGCTTACTAAGCTCATTTGGATCCATTTGTCCGTTAAAATCTGGTAAATTCACCATTACTTCAAGATCCTAGCTTTTCCTCTAATAGTTTATGCTGAATCGTAGAGTTAGTGGTCCTTCATCACTGTAAATTGCCTAATGGAAGAGATTCTTTTTCCTTTTCTCAATCTAAAGGTTATCATTGTGGCTACCGGTAATGTCACCGGATTGTCTCCTCTAAAAGGGCAAGTATATGTTTCATTTGAAGGATTTTTCATTGCATCTTCTCCATAGTAAGCTCTTGGACAACTTTTTGCAAATTTTCCGAGGCAGCATGGTGTCCTTTCCTCATGATCAGGTTTCTGATGGATATAGTATTGCAAATTATTGTTGGTCGGGGTCTTAGATTTTAGTGTAGGTGGTGGGGTGAAATTTAAGTGAAGGTAGGAAAGTTGAATTTTAAAAATTTAGGGTTAGGGCTAGGAATTATGGTATTAATGTTTTAGGTATGGTGAGAATTTTTTTTGTTTTGAAATTTCGGCTTAGGGCAGGAATAGCAAAACCCTAAAAAATTCTCGGGTTGTCGGACCCAGATATTAGATGATACCATTCTAGGGTTCTTAGAGGTATTTTGGAAATTGGATTTAGCGACGATGTGGTTGTGAAATGGCAAGGGAACAAAAGTTTGCGTGGGTGACGATATTCAGAAGGGATAAAAGGTGACTCTACTACAGTACATCACTTTGGCATCGATCAAAGATGGCGCAACAGCCCAAAAGGTGAAGGCATTGGTTTTTGCTGGCAAACAACAGGTAGAGGCGAGTTCGATGGATTCGCTGGCTGAAAACAGCAGGTTGAACGACAATACAAAGTGATGTGGGCTGCGGGGAGGTTTTGACACTTTTTCCCAAGTAAGATACACACACCACTTGCGAAAGAATAAAATACAATACTGATGAGAGCAAAATTCAGAGGTAACTCTCAAATTCATAAACTTAGCAAAAATTGAAAATCCAAGATCCTAATATAATATATATAAGGCTACTTAAAGCAAATACCTAATTAGAAATTAGAGAAATATTTAAGAACTAAGAAGAAAAAAATAAATGAATGGAACTTGCTAAAAAAAATAAAAGAAATATAACAAAATGGAAATAAAATAAAAACCTCTTTAGCCTGTCTTGCAAAAACATCGAACCGCCAGAGTGTCGTGTCCTGTATTTTGCATCCCACATCAACCATGGTGTAAAAGTTTTTAAAAATTATTTCTCCTTCAGATTTTTCTTTCATTAAATAAATCCAACTTAAACCAGTGTGTTTATCAGTAAAATTTACAAACTATTATTTTCCTGAACATGTATGATTTATACATGGACCTCAAATATCATTATGAATCAGAGCAAAGTGTGTTGTTGGTTTGTATGTTTGAGGAGAAAAAGATGCGTGATATTGTTTGGCAAACTGACAAATTTCATATTGAAATAAATATAAATTTTTCTTTGAAATAAATTAGAAAATAAGTATTTTAATTAATGAAAAATAAGATGACCTAACATATAATGTCAAAACATATTTATCAGTCTTTAGAAACAAAAATAGAATTTAAATTAATTCTTTAATATTGTATATTTGAGTCAAGTTCATTGTCAAAATAATAGAGTTCATTGTTTTTCATAGCACTCTTAATCCTCCTCCCAGTGGTTATTACCTGAAACTCGCAACAAGAAGTATAGAAATTTGCTTGACAGTAACAATCAATTGCAATTTTACTAATCAATAGCAAATTATAAGATAGGTTGGGAACATCAAGTACATTCAAAAGGTTTAACACTGCGAGTTTGATAATTCCTATCTCAACAATTATGGAGAGGGAACCATCAATAGTTTTGATATTTTTAGTATCTGCACAATGAATTTAGGAGTAATAATTTAGAACAACCAGTCATGTGATCAATTAGACTAGATTCAATTATCTAAGAATGAAAAAAATTAGGAATAATAACTAACAATGCAGTGACTAAAGAGTTACCCTTTTGTAATATGAAGTCAGACGAAGTCAGAGACAATTTTGGAGATTGAAACAATTTGTACAAGTGCTCTAATAGCTCTTTGGTGAAAATGAATGCATTCAAGTTAGCGGGAGGCTCCTGAGTTTCATCATAAGTGGCTTGATAAGTTCGATCTTCACACTTGATTTTGATTATTCAGTTTGCAGGTTTACCATGAAATCTCTTACATGCCTTCTTCGTGTGCCATAATTTTTTTGCTTTGCTCGCATCATAGTTTCTTAGGCCCATCTTTGTCAGTATCAACCCATCTTGACACAATGGCCGAGTTCTCCTGTTCAATGTTACAAGAAGATTCGGTGCTCCACAACATAATTTATCTTCTTGACTTTTCACGTCCAACTTCATAGAAAAGTTCTCGAATAGAGAGTAGATGTTTCCTACTGAGGATACAACATCAGACTTCATCTAAAATCTGATTAAAGACGGCTAAGAACATGCAGACAACCATTTTAATCCTCTCTTCTTATGGTGAGCATATTCATTTGAATTGTCCTAAATGTCATCATAACATTGATCAAGCTTCTGTCATAATATTACTAACTCATTATAATACGTAGTAACATTACAATAATTTTTTTTGAATTTCTAGACTTGAGTTTTCAACTAAAAAATTAGGATAGAATTCTTCAGTTCTGAATAAAAATCGCAAATGGCCTCCTATACATCTCGAGCGGTGGGAGGAGTAAATGCCACTTTTTTATGGCTAGTTCTATGGAATTGATGAGCTAAGCCATAATCAGAGAGTTTTCAGATTGTTCTTTTTTCAAATTTGGCTCACCAATAGCATGGTTTGAATTTTCTCTAATTAAATACTCAATTTTGCCTCTTTCGTAGACGCCAAGTTTATGGATTGAACTCACTCAAGATAGTGTGTCCATTAAGTTTTATAATTGTGAGATAAGGTGGTAAAGTTGGGGGATAATATTCAGTCGATATATCATGGGATGAGCTTTAGGGTGAGGTGAAGTGGTTTCAGAGTTACTGGAACCGATAGATGTTGTAGAATTTCTTTGGACTCCGGTTATCATCGTTGTCTTAAGCAACATCCTTGAAAATTGAGGAGAGCAGTGCACGTAGTGGCTATCTTGATTGTGAGGTTGTACGGGTTTTGCCTATGTAGGTTTTAGGTCATGTTATGTGTCACGACGTCCATAACTCGCAAAAGAGATGATCTTACCAATAGTTTCAGGTATAAGGGAAGCCAAAAATGGGAGAAAGACTTGAGTTTCGTAGGTCTTTGTACACCGTGATCTCGTTTGCTTTCTCGTCTAGCTACATTCATGATTGTCGTAAGGTTTCACACATGACAATAGGAAGGGGAATATAGGGGATATTTTTGGGCGAGAGTGGAGCTAAAGGAGGCAACCACGATGTCCAACCAAGCTGACGGGATTCAATCGTGAGTTTTACGATTTCGACAGTCATTCCTTGATATGATCTCATGTAGGTTTTGGGAGAGCAAAAATAATTCCTCTTCAATTTCATAGGAAACTTTTATAAAATAAATAGCGGAGGAAAGCTATCACATTAGGAAAGCAATAAAATCTCCATGCTAAAATTAGGAAGCTGAAATTACAACAATAATAAAAAATAAATTCTAAAAATGGGAAATACTAAAAATAAATAAGAACTTGCTAAAATTTCAACAGATTTAAAATAGCTTATAAAGATTTATTGTCTAATTGGTTATTCCTTTTGATAAAGTTTGCTTAAGCAGTCATTTACTTTTATTTTTTTATTTTTTTTTATTTTTTTGCTCAAGCAGTTATTTACTTGAAGGATCTGTTTGTAGACTTATAGATATCCCAACCTTTTCCATTTTTCATTGCTGAGAATATGCTTTCAAAAAAGAAGATTGCTTTTATTAGTTCTTCATTTTTTCTGAATTACTTTCTAATATAATTTGAATTCTTCATTGAAATTATGTGTAGGTTCGGATAAGGTAGTTTTATTTTTTGGAGGGGAATAAAGACTGTTATTGTTAGAGCTGTCAATTTAATATGTTGGTTTTGTGTTGTGAACTTTGCCTAAATAATTATGCTTTGGTGTAATAATTTTCATTTGAGTTTATGGATATGAATGTGCAAGCATATATGTGCGTGTTCGTGCTCGCTCATGCATTTGAGCATACACATGCCTTTGTTTATTAGCATATGTTCACAAATACATGAGTGTGAGCCAAACGCGACATTTCTCCTCTTTAGCTTTGGTCCCTTTTGCCCTCAACATTGTCTCTGTCCCCTGATTTAACAAGTTCAAACTAATGCCTCACCTACAGACTAACCACTTCAACATTGCAGATCTATTATTCCATTTGGATTAAGTGGGACTTTTCCTTGATGCATTTTTGTGTAATTCTTATGATTACTAAGTTTATTCATGGCTTGGCTTGGTTGAATTACCTGATTCCAATAAGTTTCTCCTCACTATGCTTTCAATGCTATCAATGCTTCTCATTACAGGAAGACTCTCTGGGATGAATATCTCTAATTTTTTGGGCTGGATCTTGATTGTAATGGGAGAATTTAGCTTGATAAGTTCTATTGTGGACAAGCTAAGAAGGGAATGCTCGTCTTCCCAAATGAACGGTGGATTTCAACAATTTTATCTTATAATTTAAACTTTTGGATCTCCAGCATGGGGCTTTCTTTTCTATGGTTTAAAAACCAACTTAATTTGTTAAAACAACTTAATTTTTCTATTAGATCAAATATTGATAGAGCTCATTCTATTACATGTGGTTGAATCTATTATGCCTCCTTTCAGTTGACTATTAACATCTTTTTTTCTACTAGGGATATTTTCCATCTTTCAAACATAGGTTCATTTTCAGAATTTGGAGTCTTTATAAGTGTTGCTAGGATATTTTTATGAATGCTTGGTGTTTTTTTCTATGTAACTCCACTTTTGTTTGTGCAAGTAGTTCAAAGCTAACAAGGTTGTCTTTAAACTCACCCCTCGGAGGGGGAAAAAATTTGCATACATAAGACGTACGCAGAGCTGCATACGTCTGTAACCTGTAAACAGGTTACAGGGAGGATTTTAGGAGGTTATAACCGCATTATACCCCTTGTAACCTACCTGTAACTTCGAGTAAGTTCCGTGCTTCTGTTTTCATATATAGGTAGGTTACAGGGAGGTTACAGGGGGTATAACGCGGTTATAACCTCCTAAAATCCTCCCTATAACCTGTTGGAAGGTTACAGATGTACGCAGCTCTGCGTACGTCTTATGTACGCAAATTTTTTCCCTTGGAGGGACGCCAATCGTTTCTCTGCTTCGACTACATTCTATAGAGATAAATATAATAGGAATGTCTCTCCGTTTGAATACATCCATCTTGATCCCTTTATCTTGTAAGAAGCTAAAGTGATCCAGGAAAATCGGAGTCACGGCTTTAGATGCAAAAACAAAATGATTTCTTAATGTGCTAGGTTGCTTGACTGTCCAAGGAAAGGGTGATTTAGCCCTCTCATTATCAGAGAATTAAAGGCTAATCCCAACTATAATGTTATTTACGAGATGCTCTCATAATTTTTAACTTTCATTATCATTTTGGTTCCACTTTGTCTACAGAAAACCACCATATTGTCGATGCTCCTTTCTCTAATTAGGACGCCAAGGAAGCTTTATTTAGCATTGGAAAAGATAAATCCCTGTAACTTCATGACCATACCTCTAATTCCTCATTTTCATCTGGAATATTATTTGCCTTCATTTTATCCTCGTGTTTCTTCCTTCAAAACTATAAGCTCTTAAACATGGCTAAGTTACTTTGATATTGCTCTAATACCAAAGGAATTACATGCCAGCTGCCTTTCTGATTTCGACAATCTAACTTTGCATAGAAATGAAGTGATTATCAAGCTGCTTGCAAATGGATTTAAATTGGTTCTTCCACATTTCATTCATCTAGCCAAGCAATTTTTATAAGAAATAGGGACTTCTTGATAACATTCAAACTTTTAAAATTCTTAGGGGATTCAATTTCTGTTTTTCTCCTAAGATTAATCTTTAGAAAGCTTTTGATTGTGTCCATTGGATCTCCTTGCTTCAAAAATTGAATCACAAAGGAATATAGAATTTGTTAATGGATTGATGAGTATTACTTTTTTTTCTTTTTTCTTGGTTTTTATTAATGGGGTGCTTTATGGTTATTTGCAATCTATCTATGGTTCGAGGCAAAGGATGCCATTCCTTTTCACATTTGTCATGACTCTCATTGTTGCCTTATTGAAAATAGTATTGTTTAGAGATAATTTCAATTTAACCTTCTTTTGTATGCTGGCAAGTTGTTGGGCTTTGGCAATGCTAATTATTGTTAGCGTCCTTAAGGAATATTTAGCTTCATTTGGAAAGATTATTGTCTTTTTTTATTAACACAAATAAATCTTAAATCTGTTTTAGAGTGACCGATTCCAGCATTTTGCGTGAACTCGTTGGTATCAAATTTGGCTCTCTTCTGTCTAAGTATGTTGGAGGTCCAAACACTTCTTCAAGGATTCCTTGCCTTTGCTTGAAGGAATTACATGCAGCTAGCATTGGACATGTAAGCTACTAACATTTGCATGTAGACAATAATGTATCAAATCTAGGGCTACCTATCATATTGGTTTAGATCATTATATTTTCGTAAATTGTTATAAAAAAAGTTATTTATTGCACTTCTCGACTTTGTTTGAATAATCGTTTCCCTAATAAACTTCACATTATCTCTTGGCATCAAACCACTCTTCCCAAATCTATAGGTGGATTGATTTTCCCTCTCTCAATGTCCTCAATTCCACTTGAAAAATGATTTTGTTTTTTTTTTTTTTGAAAATTATATCATGAAGTTGATCACCCTACTGCATGTTGACTTCTAGATATGATTCTATCGGATGAGGTGTCCTTGCTATAATTTTATTTTCTAGGAGTTCCAGCATATAGCTATACACTTAAATGAGCATATAATTCCAGTTGTCATGGTCATGATTTTTATTTTTTCATGATTATTGGGGAAATAATTGTTCTCTTAGGACCTAAGGTTTTGGGTCCTCAGGTTAATTTCCTTTTTGATCATATTCAAAGGTTAACTTGCTTTTGTGCCTTCCCATAGATTTTACTTGAATCAGCTCTTTTATTTTGAATGGCAAATGATTTCTTCTCAGGCCTTCTACATTTGTTGAAACTCTTAGCTTGTATTTCCATTTATCCTGATATGGATAAGCTTTTTGAGAATGTAAAATGATTTTCCCTGCTTGTGCCAAGACAGTTACATATTTTGATACTTTTGATTTTTATTGGACTAAATTTGCGTGGCATAAATAATTCTCCTTTAGATATTCAGTTTAGATATGAATGAATTATCTAAATAGTTTTAAAAATGCATATATTTTCTTTGCCAGGGACTTCACTTTAAGAGCATGTG
Organism: Phalaenopsis aphrodite; assembly: GCA_003013225.1. NCBI lineage: Eukaryota > Viridiplantae > Streptophyta > Magnoliopsida > Asparagales > Orchidaceae > Phalaenopsis > Phalaenopsis aphrodite. The sequence continues at coordinate 36,499 of NEWO01000662.1, read as the reverse complement.
TCCTTTGTCATGTGAACAATGAGACAAATTCCCTCTTTTTTTTGGCAGCTCTTATTTCTATGAGGCTCATCAAGAACATCTTCTTTTGTCAGTGTAACACTGTCACTGTCGATCCCAAGCCCGGATGTGAAAATTAGAGGGTTGCGTTAAGTAGTCGAGAACCGGTGTAAAACTTGTCAAAAAAAAATCATGACATGAATCCTTTTGTTCATTGTGTAAGTGCCAGGGCATCTCCTGGAAGCGATGCGTTGTATAGCCTGAATACAGTGAAAAGTGTGTAAGGGTCGTTGTACCGGTGCCTGAGTTTAATGTCAAATAAACAAGGGTTCTCACAGTACAGACAAATGCGGGTAAAGAAGTTAGTCCATGAAACTAATGAAACTAATATTATGATAGGATCTTAAATTATAAATACTCTCAATGATAAATTAATGAAATTAGTTGATATTATGATTAATAAGAAAATTAATATCTTATGTATTTAAGAAACTAAATGGGTTAGAGAAAAGACTAAGGAGATTGATAATTTAGGTTTTAAACTTTGGTATTCTGGTAAGAGTCGCACTAGAAATGATGTAGGTGTAATTATAGATAAGAGTTTGAAAGATAGTGTTGTAAAAATTAATAGAGTTGGAGATAGAATTATAACCCTTAAGATTATCATTGATACTAAGATTTTTAATATTATAAGTGCTTATTCTCCTCGAGTACAGGGACTAAAAATAAATTTTGGAATTACTTAGAAGACTTAATACAAATGATACCTCTTGAAGAAAAAAATTTTATTGGAGGAGATTTAAATGGACATGTCAGTAGAGTGGTAGAAGACTTAAAAAATACTCATGGTGGCTACGACTTTGGAGTAACTAATGAAGAAGATAGAGCTATTTTAGATTTTGTTTTAGCGTATGATTTTGTTATTACTAATACTTTATTCAAGAAAATAGATGAGCATCTTATTACTTATAAGAGTGAATCTAATAAAACACAAATTGACTATTTTCTTATGAGAAAAAGAGATCGTCACGATTGTAAGGATTGTAAGGTTATTCTAAGTGAGAATTTAAGTACCTAACATAGTTTATTAGTTATAGATTTTAAGATGAAGAGTTATAAAATAAAGAATACTACGACTCATCATCGAAGAATTAAATGGAGGAACTTAAAAGACAAATAAAATTATTTTTATGAGTAAAATTCAAGATTTCAAAATTTGGGATATTAATGAAGAAGCAAATGTTATGTGGGATAAAGTAACAAATACTATTAAACAAGTAGCAAAAAATGTGTTTGAAGAATCAAAAGAAAAAAAATTTTATAAATAATAATAGTTGGTGGTGGAATAATAATGTGTAAGAAAATATAAAATATAAAAAGTTATGTTATAAAAGTTGGTATTAATGTAAAAGCTTAGAGAACTGAGAAAAATATCAGACAACACACAAAAAGTCTAAAAGAACAATCTGTGATGCTAAAAATTCTACTTTTAATGATCTTTATAATAGATTAGATACTAAGGAGGGTGAAAAATATATGTTTAAACCAGCCAAACAAAGAGAAAAGAAAAGTAGAGATTTAACGCAAGTAAAGTGTATTAAAGATGAAAATAAAAAAGTACTTTTCTTAGAAAAAAGATATTCAAAATAGGTGGGTGAGTTTTTTGATAAACTTTTTAATGAAGTTTCTGAAAATGCGATCGGCCTTAGTGATCTTAATATCGTGAATAATAATAAAACGTTTCATTTTACTGTCGCATTAGTAAAAAAGGAGTTGAGGAGGCTTTAAAGAAAATTAAGGGTGGAAAGTCTGTAGGACCTGATGATATCCCAATTAAAGTGTATAAATATTTAGGAGATTTGAGAGTTTTTTGGCTTACTAAACTCTTTAATATTATTTTAAAAACTAAAAAGAAGCCTGAGGAGTGGAGGAAGAGTATTTTGGTCCCCATTTTTAAGAATAAAGGGGATTCACAAGAGTGCAAATTATAGAGGAGTTAAGTTGATGTGTCATACTTTAAAGTTATGGGAGAGGGTAATTGAACATAGGTTAAGACGCATTACAAAGATTTCTTATAATCAATTTGGTTTATGCCGGGTAGGTCTACTATGGAAGCTATACATTTATTGAGAGGTTTGATGGAGAAGTTCAGAGATAACAAGGAGAATCTATATTTGATTTTTATTGATTTAGAAAAAGCTTACGATAAGGTTTCAAGAGGTATCCTTTGGAGACTTCTTGAGAAGAAAGGTGTTGATATGACTTATATTCAAGTCATTAAAGATATGTATACTAGAGCTGCTACTTGTGTTCAAACTGAAGGAGGATTGACCAAATATTTTTCTATTTCTGTTGGATTACATTAGGGATCAGCTTTAAGCCCATATCTTTCTGATTTAGTTATGGATGGTCTTACTAGACATCTACAGGAGGATGTACCTTGGTGTATGCTTTTTGCTAATGATATCCTTCTCGTGGATAAAACGAGAGAAAAAGCCCAGAAAAAAACCTGAATTATGGAGGTCTACATTAGAGTCTAAAGGCCTTCATTTAAGTAGAACTAAAACTGAATATATGGAATGTAATTTTTGTGGTAGTAGTTCTAGTGACAGAAGTGTGACTTTGGGTGATCAAATTATTAAAAGGTGTGAACGATTTAGATGTCTCGGGTCCGTTGTTCAAAGCGATGGTGATATAGATGGGCATGTTAATAATAGAATTCAAGCTGGTTGGTTGAAGTGGAGGAATGCTTCGGGCCTTTTGTGTGATAGAAAAGTACCGCTTCAACTGAAAGGAAAATTTTATAAGATAGTGGTGAGACCTGCAATGCTCTATGGCGCTGAATGTTGGCCTTTAAAAGAGAAGCATAATAATAAGTTAAGTGTGGTCGAGATGAGAATGATTAGGTGGATGAGTGGCTTTACACTTAGAGAAAAAATGCGAAATGAATATATTTGTGATAGGGTTTGTGTAGCTCCTGTGACGGACAAAATTAGATAAAGTCATCTTAAATGGTTTGGTCACATTAAATGTCGACCATCTGATGATCCGATTAGGAAAATAGATGTTTTAGATTCAAATTGTGTTAAGAAAGACAAAGGTAGACCTAGGAATACTTCGGCTTATTGATAAAAAATAATCTTAATTTATTAGACTAAATGAAAATATGACACTAAATAGGATGCAATGGAGAAAAAGGATTCATGTATCCGACCCCACGTGGTGGGATTAAGGCTTTGTTGTTGTTGTTGTTGTTGTTGGATGTATCTCTGATATAGTTTCTCAAATATAGTTCATCTTTTCATGGCCCTTACATCATGAAATCTATATTTGCTAATTGTCGCAGCCATGCTTTTTTGACAAAAATTATATGCTGGTTGTCGATTGTCTAACACAACCCTCTATGTTTTCGTATCCGGGCTTCGAACTCGGCAATGGCTTTGCTACTTTATAATTTCATTTGAAAGGAATAGTTGCTTTTATTGATTGACTACCATTTGACCTGGGAACTTGTTTCCAAAAATTAAAATTTAAATCCTCCAAAACATAAAAACGTGGATTTGGAATGCCTCTAGCTCAATTACATTTGTGATTTTCTTAAATTTTTGATACCTTTGCCACATTATTTTGTCTCTCTCAGGTTTTCTATCTCTGGTTTCTGGCCTACCTTTTACATTTGTTATTTTCTTTCGAAATTGACCTTCTACCTATTCTTTCTGCTTTTTTGATGGTTTCTTTAGCCTGCTCTTATATATCTATATCTATATCTATATATATATATATATATATATATAGATGCATACATATATATATATAGATGCATACATATACATATATATATGCATACATATACATATATAATGCTTCAGCGAGAAGAGCTTTAGTAGAAAATTTGTACTGTTTTACAGGGAATGGGTTTCTCTGTGGTACTCTCTGATATGTGTCCCATAGTTTCTGGAATCACAACAAAAGATGCTGCTCTGTCGTGCGAACTTGGTAAAAGAGCACTCTCTTTGGCTATTGGCAATTCACTGGGCAAAGTTAATTTGGAGTTGCTTGACGGTTCTGAAGATGATAAAAGTGAGAATGGTGTCCTTCGACATGGTGGTAATATTGTAATTAAGCTTCTGGAGAGTAAAGATACAGAAGGTAATTAATTTGGTTTCTTGTTTTTTTTATGCTTTCAGTTTTAAGGAATGCTAGATTATATAGGTATTTCATAATCATATTAGAATGACTGAAGGTCTAGTTAGAATTAAGCTCTGGAGAGTAAAGATACAGAAGGTAATTCATTTGGTTTCTTCTTCTTTTTATGCTTTCAATTTTAAGGTGTGCTAGATAATATAGTTATTTCATAATCATATTAGAATGACTGAAGGTCTAGTTAAAAATAATATATATCCTCCTCTATAAATTTTGTCTAAGGGCTTTCATGTAGTTTATACAACTTTGTCAAAACAATTCAGGGAAACTTCAGATTCTTCCTTCCCAGGCCTTGTTTCTGCAATGGCTGCAGTTTTCTATGGAAATAGTATAGAATTACAACAACAACAACAACAACAAAGCCTTAATCCCACTACGTGGGGTCGGCTACATAATCCTTTTTCTCTATTGCGTCCTATTTTGTGTCATATTTTCATTTAGTTCTAATAAATTAAAATCATTTTTTATACAATTAGCCCAAGTCTTCCTAGGTCTACCTCTGCCTTTCTTAATATAAGTCAAATCTAAAACATCTACTCCCCTAATCAGATCATCAGATGGTCGGCGCTTAATGTGACCAAACCATCTAAGCTACTTTCTCTAATTTTGCATGTCACAGGAGCTAACACCAACCCTATTACGGATATATTCATTTCGCATTTTGTCTCTAAGTGTAAAGCCACTCATCCACCTAATCATTCTCTTCTTGGCAACACTTAACTTGGTATTATGCTTCTCTTTTAAAAGCCAACATTCAACGCTATAGAGCATTGCAAGTCTCACCACCGTCTTATAAAATTTTCTTTTCAGTCTAAGCGGTACTTTTCTATCACATAAAAGGCCCGAAGCATTCCTCCACTTCAACCAACCAACTTGAATTCTACTATTAACATTCCCATCTATATCACCATCGCTTTGAACAATAGGCCTGAGATATTTAAGTTGTTCACATCTTATAATAATTTGATTACCCAAAGTTACACTTCTGTCAGTAGAGCCCTACTACTACTACAATTACATTCCATGTATTCGGTTTTAGTTTTACTCAAAAGAAGGCCTTTAGACTCCAATGTCGACCTCCATAATTCAGGTTATTTCTGGGCTTTTTCTCTCATCTTATCCACGAGGAGGATATTATCAGCAAAAAACATATAGCAAGGTAAATCCTCCTCTAAATGTCCAGTAAGACCATCCATAACTAAAGCAAAAAGATATGGGCTTAAAGTCGAACCCTGATGTAATCCAACAGAAATAGGAAAATATTTGGTCAATCCTCCTTCAGTTCGAACACAAGTAATAACTCTAGTATACATATCTTTAATGACTTGAATACAAGGCATATCAACACCTTTCTTCTCAAGAGCTCTTCAAAGGATATCTCTTGGAACCTTATCGTAAGTTTTTCTGAATCAATAAAAATCAAATGTTGATTCTCCTTTTTTTGTCTGAACTTCTCCATCAAACCTCTCAATAAATGTATAGCTTCCATAGTAGACCTGCCCGACATGAATCCAAATTGATATGAGATATCTTTGTAATACGTATTAACCTATGTTTAATTACTCTCTCCCATAATTTTAAAGTATGACACATCAACATAATTCATCTATAATTAGCACACTTTTGTGCATCTCTTTATTCTTAAAAATGGGGACCAAAATACTCCTCCATTCATCAAACATCTTTTTAGTTTTTAAAATAATATTAAAGAGTTTAGTAGGCCGAGAAACTCGCAAATCTCCTAAATATTTCCATATTTCAATTTGGATTTCATCAGGTTCTACAGACTTCCCACCCTTGGTTTTAAAGCCTCTTCTTTTTTACTAATGCGTCGATAAAAACAAAACGTTTTATTATTATTGACGATATTAAAATCACTAAGGTCGTTCGTATTTTCAAAAAATTCATTAAAAAGTTCATCAATATTGCTCACCTACTTATGTTAAATATCTTTTTTTAAGAAAAACGCTTTTTGATTTTCTTCTTTAATACACATTACTTGGGTTAAATCTTTAATTTTCTTTTCTGTTTGTTTGGCTAGTTTATACATATATTTTTCACTCTTTTTAGTATCTAATATATTATAAAGATCATTAAAAACAAAATTTTTAGCGTCACAGATTGTTCTTTTAGACTCCCTGCGGGCTGTTTGATATTTTTCCCAATTCTCTAAGCATTTACATTTAAACCAATTTTTATAACATAAATTTTTATATTTTATCTTATCACATTATTATTCTAACACCAACTATTTTTATTTATAAAAATTTTTCTTTTTATTTTCTAAGCACATCTTTTGCTACTTGTTTATTAGTATTTGTTACTTTATCCCACATAACATTTGCTTCCTCACGAACATCCCAAATTTTGAAATTTTAAATTTTACTCATAAAAATAATTTTATTTGTGTATTTTTGGTTCCCCCATCTAATTCTACGATGAAGAGTCCTAGTATTATTTATTTTACAACTCATCTTAAAATCTAAAACTAGTAAATAATGTTGGATACTTAAATCCCACTTGGAATGACCTTACAATCCTTACAATCTCGACGATCTCTTCTTCTCATAAGAAAATAATCAATATGTGTTTTATTAGATCCATTTTTATATGTAATAAGACGTTCATCTCTTTTTTTTGAATAAAGATTAGAAATAACAAAATCCTACGCTAAAACAAAATCTAAAATAGCTCTATCTTCTTCATTAGTCACTCCAAAACTGTAGTCACCCTGAATATTTCTGAAATCTTCTACCACTCTACCGACATGTCCATTTAAATCTCCTCCAATAAAAATTCTTTCTTCAATGTATCATTTAAATTAAGTCTTCTAAGTCGTTCCAGAATTTCTCTTTAGACCCTATATCTAAACTTACTTGAGGAGCATAAACACTTATAATATAAAAAATTTTGCATCAAAGATAATCTTAAGGGCTGTAATTCTATCTCCAACTTTAATAATTTTTACAACATTATTTTTCAAACTCTTATCTATAATTACACCTACACCATTTCTAGTGTGACTCTTACCAGAATATCAAAGTTTAAAACCTAAGTTATCAGTCTCCTTAGGCTTTTCTTCAACTCATTTTGTTTCTTGAATACATAANTACCAGAATATCAAAGTTTAAAACCTAAGTTATCAGTCTCCTTAGGCTTTTCTTCAACTCATTTTGTTTCTTGAATACATAAGATATTAATCTTTCTATGAATCAAAATATCAACTAATTCCATTAATTTACCATTGATAGTACCTATATTCCAAGATCCTATCATAATATTAATTTCATTAGTTTCATGAACTAACTTCTTTACCCGCATTCGTCCGTAATGTGAGAACCCTTACTTATTTGACACTATACTTGGGCGTTGGTGTAACGGTTCTTATACTCTTTTCACTGTATTCAGGCTATACAACACGTCACTTCCAGGGGATGCCCTAACACTTACACAATGATTAAAATGATTTATGTCATGATTTTTTCGACAAGTTTTACGTTGGCTGTGGAATGCCTAACGCAACTCTCTACTTTTCACATCCGATCTTGGGACCGACAATGGCTGTGTTAATTAGAATTTTGATAACTATTATGGAATCTATTGGCCTTGTTTCTTTGATAAAATAGAATATTAATGTGGGGCATTTACTTACCACACAATTCTTATATATCTACATATATAAGGCCTGAACTACATTTACATGCATAGAACTTAAAGCTTTAACAACAAATAAAAAATAGCACTATTAAAAAATACCACTGTTACTAAAATTTTATAAATGAAATGCACATTTTCATGTATAGATTTTTTACACTAAACTGCTATAAATATAAATATGAAAGTTGTGATATTAGATATGCAAATACTTGCGTGATTTGCATGTAAATTTTCCTAATAATTTTCTTGTAGCAGCCACATTCTAGCAGATTTGTTTCTATTAAAAATAATCATGAGCTGTCTGAAATTGTGACAAACTACCCAAAGCGAGCCCCAATTCCTTCTGAAATAGTAGAAAACATCTATACTTAGTCAGTAATTAGCTGTCAACGAAGATATCAGACATCAATCAAATCGCTTTATGAATATAACTTATTCATTTTTATTTTCTTATGCGTGATATGATTTGCAGATTTTGCGAAATTTTGCAAGCATAGGTTCAGAAAAGTGTCATGGTTAAGGCCCAAGGCTACAAGATCTTGCTCAAAAGAGATTTATTTGATTTGCCAGGGATTGTGTTAGCATGGATTTCCAGCAAAAAAAATTAGTAAAATTTACTCCTTGGGCCCTTGGCAAACTGTTTAATTGTTCAGTCTACCAGGTTTTTCAACTGAT
>NEWO01000662.1:6448-16487 GCA_003013225.1 Phalaenopsis aphrodite | reverse complement strand
GGGGGTATTTCTAAATTAATCTTAGTTGGAGATTTAGATGTTTTTTTTCCTTGGGAATAATCTCTTCAGGTCTGTCAATTTCTTTAACTTCTCTCTTAACTTTAATCTCTTTTTGAACTCAAAATTTAATTCCTTTCCACTCTTTAGTTGGACCAATTTAACTTGCTCTGAATCTTTACTTTTTTCTTGAGAATTGATCTCTACATTCCTGGGAATTGTTCCCTGAGGCTTATTGTTAAAATGCGTTAGCAATTTATTCCAGTTAATTTTCCATATTTATCATAGCAACACTTTGGCTTTGTAAATGATTACCCATTTGCAACATCAGTTCTTCCATGTACAACTTCTTTTCCTTAACTTGTTGATTAAATCTAGGAGGATAAGTAGGTCGAAATTTAGCACCACCCTGGTTGTTCCCCATTGTTGACTTCCACAATTAGGATTATTGTTCCAATTGAAATTAGGATGATTTTTTTCAACATGAGCTATAATAAATTGAATATGGTTTATTGGGTCTATTGATAGCATTTATTGTTTCCATTGAAGTATGAGAATCAATCATTTGTTCTAATTATTTTTTTTCAACCATTTGGGGTTCTGGAGAAAAAATCATTCAAATTTGGTCTATCTTCTTAGATTATGCAGCAACTTGACATGCAATCATTGAAATGGCATTCTTATCATGAATACTGGTTACTTTCTTAGGATTTAACCTATCATAAAGCCATTGAAAATTATTTGTAGTTATTTCTTCAAATAATGAATAAGCTTCGTCAAAGGGTTAATGAACTTCCAGCAGCAGCATCTATAATAGATCTAAGGGATCCTACTAACCCCTTATAAAAAGTTTTAATGATCAACCAGTCTGGTAAAGCATGATGTGGGCACTTTCTAAGGAGTTACTTAAATCTTTCCCAAGCTTCATCTATAGATTCTCCTTCATACTGAGTAAAATAAGTTTCATTTCTAAGCTTCGCAGTTTTTGAAGGTGGAAAATACTTAGCCAAAAATTTTTGAGCTAAATCTCCCTAAGTTCTAATAGATCCAGGTGTTAACAAATTTAACCACATCTTAGCTCTATCCCTTAATTAAAAAAAGAAAAAAAGTCTAATTTTGATGACATCATTTGATACTTCAACATAATTAAATGTAGCACACAATTCTATAAAACTAGCTAAATGTAAATTGGGATCCTCCGATAGTGTTCCTTGATCCCGATATTTTGTATATGTAAGGATTTATGAAGTTGACACAACTACTTGAAGATTTTAATCCTCGGCAACGGTGCCAAAAACTTGATCTCTGAATACCTAATGCTTATGCATAGTATAACAGTAGTTCTGATGATATTTTTGACTTATATTTCCTTATTTTGCAACAAAACCAAAATCTTGATCCTGAAGAAAAATAAGAATTTAACTTTTTAATATATATATATATTTATATTGGGATACTACGCAAGTATACATATCGTTATCAAGTAATATAAGACTTTTTGATTAAGATCTGAATATCAAACCAACAGGAAAGATTATGCAATTTGCACTTTTTAAAAAGTTTTTTTTATTTTTAAAAAGATAATTACTTAAACTAAAAATGATTTTTGCAGGAATTTAAAATTTAAATATTTTTGATATTTTAACGAAATAATAAAAAAATAACTAAAGTTATTGTAAAAGATAAGTATTTAATATGAAAATATCTTTCTTCTTATCAGGAATCAGTAATGAGTATAGAAATTATGTTGTGGAAGTATGCAAATTGTGTTGTGCCAAATAGGAACAATAATATTCTTTGCCCTTCTTAGAGATGCTATAAAGAACATTGACTAATTTAAAAATTGAATAGTTCTGAAGACAGACTAGATAGGGAAGATACTAGCTCTCACTCTAGAGTTTCTTCTATTCCCTCCACATGGGGGCTAACATTCTCTTATCAGAACCTAAAACAATAAACCAAGTTGGGGGCTTTAACCTGTCACTTTAAAGTCCTCTAACTCTACACCCATCAATGAATATTTTCCTATTTATTTGCACTCAATCATATGAACTACATTCTCATTCATACAATCTCATGTGATTCTTTCCAATTGTTGACTGAGACAATACCATCTCTTACATGTTCTCACAAAAAATTTTAATATCTGGATTGGCCAAATCAAGAAGTAAATGAAGTGCATGGATTTAAATCAACACAACTTCTTTCAACATTAAAGATCAATACTCTCCACAACTTCCATCCAAAACTTAATTACTTATCATTTTAAGAAGAAAGATAAAGAAAATTACTCAGAATTCATGGAGAAAACAAAATCACACTTTAGTTTAAAAGAAGAAACCATCGTCAAACCAACAACAAGTCTCAATTAAAACCAAAAGTAGTCAAAAATAAAAAGATAAAAACTTAGCTCAAGTCCTCGACCAAACTCTTGAAGTTCTTTTGAATCTCTTCACTTTTACAGTCACTTTAAAAAATAACAAAAATGATAAAGTAAATAAAAAGTGGTTCCTAAAAATCTCTTCGAACCAACTCCCCAAAAAAGTACTTTCAAAACTTGCCAATATTTTCAGGACTTTTCTAAGTCTTCTCTTCTTTCTTTTATAGTTTTCTAAGAGGTACCTTGGGATCTCTTCAAAATGTGTCTTGATTCGATGTATTTGCCCAAGAGATGCATCCTTTCATGATAATTTTCATTTATGGTGGTTACAATCACCTATTAAGCCAATGAGTGCCTCAAAAACCTCTTCGAAATTCATGAAAACCGATTTTACTCGTCTCGCAACTGCCACTGGCTCTTAAGCGCGGCGCTTAGGCATGACCTCCTCTGTTTAACCAGCGCTTAAGCGCCAAAACTCTTTTGCACAATTTTTCACCTTTTTGCTCCAAATTTGATCATTTTTCAGTCCTTTAAGCATTTTATCCATTTTTACTTGTATCTGCAGGAAAAACACAAAAATATCTTCCATTAAAGCGCAATATTTAAAAAATAGGTATAAAAATGTGTCTAAAAACACTTTTATATTTTAGGTGTATCATTACTCCAAACTGATTATTTTGTATCAATTATATAATTGAAGGTTTAAGTTCAAATGAGTTAGCTACTACGACAGGAGTTTGAATACTTAAATTAATTTCATCTACTGTAGGGTTTACATAATCCTTTAAAAGTTTTTGTAAATTATGATATTCATTTTTAGTGGTTTGAATTTTAACATTGTTTTGCGATGTGTTTGCCATTTCTTGAGAATTATGAAGTTTTCATTGTTTTCAAAATTTTCTAATAGTTCCTACGAATTCAGAATCAAAAGACACTAAATTTTCAGATCTAAAACTACGTATAATGAAGTTAAAATTACAAAGAACAAAATTGCACATGAAAACTAAATTTTGTTTTTGAATTATTAATTAAATTTTTTTTTTGGTTTTAAGTTTTTCAATATAAGTTTTTAAAATTTTTTTGTTTTAAATATATATACTTTTTAAATTTTAAAAATTACAATTCAAATAAAATTATAAGTTAAAAAGTTCCTTCGCAATCCCTAGCAACGACGCCAAAACTTCACCCAACCCGCACTTATGCATATTTTTAATCTCCTTAATTATGCTAGAAAATAAATCTAAATTTATATCTAGCTGCTAGTGTGAACACTTGCAATGATTTATGAATTATATAATATATTTTCACACTAGGGGCACTATGCAAGTATACGTATCGTTTCAAGTAATTTATGATTTTTATTAAAAACTCCTAGTATCGATCTCATGAGGAATATGATAACCCTTAAAATCAACATACAAAAATTTTATTTAAATTGTAATTTAAAAAGATAAAAGATTTAAAATGATATGTTTACAAAAATCACTACTAAAAGAGTTTAAAAAGAGAGTAACAACTAAATGTAACCGATTAACAAAATATAACAATAAGTTTGGATATTATAGAAAACCCTTTCCTCTAGCAAAGAGATTTTAATCTATGTAGTATTCAAATGATTTAAGATAAAATTAAGGTATTGTGACAAACAAAAACATAACTTATTCTTTACCCCCTCCTGGTGCTTGTAAAGAACATTAGCTAACTTAAGGTTGATTTCTAAACATCTCGAATCCACATCAGTGCTATCTAGCATAACATCTTTAGTTGCCCATAGCCTATTGATCCCGACTGTCTATATGCAACAGTATAACAATGACTTTAATGATCTTTTTCACTTATGTAATCTTACTTTGCAATAGAACCAAAAACTTGATTCTGGAGAAAATAAGAATTTAACTTCTTAATTATATATATATCAGGATACTACGTAAGTATACATATCGTTATAAAGTAATATATGACTTTTTGACAAAGACCTGAAAATCGAACCCACAGGAAAAAAATGCAATATGCACAAACTTTCTATTTTTAAAAAGACAATTACTTAAACTACAAATATTTTCTCAATAAGTAAAATTTAATTCAATTTGGTATTTTTGATATTTTGACAAAATAATAAGACTTCTAAAGATAACTTGAGTTTAGGTAAAAGAAAAACACTTGATATGAAAATATATTTCTCCTTATCATGAATCAGTAATAAGTGTAGGAATTCTGTTGTGGAAGTTTGCAAATTGTGTTGTGTCAAATAAGAGCAATAATATTCTTTACGCTTATTAGAGATGCTATAAAGAACATTGGCTAATTTAAAGTTTGAATAATTCTGAAGACCGACTAGGCAGGGAAGATACTAACTCTCACTTTATAGTTCCCTCGATTCCCTCTACCTGGGGGCTAACTTCTCGTTTCAGAATCTAAAACAGTAAACCAAGTTGGGGGCTTTAACCTATCACATTAAAGTCTTCTAACTCTACACTCTTCAAAGTTTATTTCCCTATTTATTTGCACTCAATCTTATGAATTACATTCTCATTCATACAACCTCATGTGATTCTTTCCAATTGTTGACTGAGACAATACTTACATGTTCTCACAATAAATTTTAACTTCTGGATAGGCCAAATCAAGAAGTAAATGAAGTACATCGATTTAAATCATCACAACTTCTTCTAACATTAAAGATCAATACACTCTACAACTTCCATCAAACAATTTTAATTACTTATCATTTTAAGGAGAAAGACAAAGAAAACTACTCAGAATCGATGAAGAAAACAAAATCACATTTTAGTTTAAAAGTAGAAATCATTGTCGAACCAACAATAAGTCTTGATTAAAACCAAAAGTAGTTCAAAACAAAAGATAAAAACTTATCACAAATCCTCCACCAAACTTTTGAAGTTTCTTTGTATCTCTTCTCTTTTACAACACTCTTGACTCTCACAATAAAACTAAAAACAAAAAAAAAAAGATAAAGTAAATTTGTAGTGCCTGAAAATCTCTCCAAAACTATCTCTCAAAACTCCCCCTTTCCTACACTTTTCAGAACTTTCAAGCACACTTCTAAGAGTCTCAACTTCTTTCTTTTATAAATCTCTAAGACGTGCCTTGATAACACTTCAAAATGTGTCCCAATTCGATGTATTCAGCAAGGGATGCCTCCTTTCACAAGTCTTTTAATCATATTTTCGTTTCTAGTGATCATAACCACCCTCTTTAGCCAATAGGTGCCTCAAATTTCCCTTCAAAATTTGGCAAAATGAATTAAATCGTCAAATAACTACCTCTGGCGCTTAAGCACGAGGCCTTTGGCGCGGCCTTCTCTATTTCTCCGGCGTTTAAGCACCGGATTTGACGCTTAGGCGCCGAAACACTTTTGCACCATTTTCACATTTTTGCTCCAAATTTGATTCTTTTCACTCATTTTAGCATTTTAAACCTTTTTACTTGTACATGAAAGAAAAACACACAAACACCTTCCATTAAAGCGCAATGTCTCAAAAGAAAGTATAGAAATGTGTCTAAAAACACTATATATTTTAAGTGTATCAAAATCCCCCAAACTTAAATGTTACTTGTCCTCAAGTGACAGTTCAATCTTTAAAAACCAGATAAGTATGATATGTATATGAGATTCTTTAGAAGTTACTTAAATTTAGATTTAGAAATATAGTAGTTCAATTTAGAAAAAAATATTTAGTAAATGAGACCAACTTAAAGTTTAGAAATTTTTATTGTTAAGAAATATGAAAATATGAGTTTCTATCTAATTCAGAAATTTTGTAGATTTTTCAAATTTAGAATTTAGTCCTTTTATTATCTCCACTTAAAAACTTTTATTAAAATAATTTTACTTACTATATATATCCCTAAGCTTAAGAGTTTGTTAAGTCTTATACTTTAAAAAGATCAAATGTGGAACCAATTTTTGATTATGCACTACTCCTCAAGTTTTTCCTCCCTTAATTTTTTTTTCTTTTTCTTTTTCTTTTTCTTTTCTTTTCTTTTCTTTTTCTTTTCTTTTCTTTTCTTTTTCTTTTCTTTTCTTTTTCAGGCAACGATTACTCTATCTGGATAAACTTTTAATGGTTTTGAATTCCATTTCTCCTTCCCTAAAACAAAGTCCTGATATAAATCTTTTACTTATAAATATAATAATAGTTTTGAAAATTATTTTTAACAAAAAAAATTTAAGTATTAAAAACAAAAGTTTAAATTTCTAAATTTTTCAAAAATATAATTTTTTTATTAAAGATAGTTACACTATATTTAACATTTTCTACACTAAAAATTTTTAACTGAAAGTTTTTCTTCATTACTCAAAATTTTAACTAAATTTTCTTACTCATTTCTAAAGTCAAAATTTACTTGCCTAATATAACTTCATATACATGACTATTTTTCTTTTCAAATCAAATTCACTTGTAGAACATTTGAGAACAAAAAAAATTTAAGTTTTGAAAATATTTTTCATTCCCCCACCCCCTCCAAACTTAAATTTTTAACTAGATTAAACATTTTAGCGGCAAATATATATATAAGCAGGAATGAAAATTTGAAATAACATGCTTACAAAAAATTTTATACCCTAATTATACAAGTTTAAAAACTAAAAACAGGAGTAAAACTAATTTTTGATCAATTTTCTATCAATTTTATTTAACTTCAACATGTAGAGATTCAATAGACTTCTAAGTAGTGGGTACATACATAAAAACAAACTAACACACTAACTTTGACTTCCAGTCTCAACATAAAAGCAAACATACTAACAAGATAAAAGAAAAATATAAGGTAGCAGTTTTTTGAGTTTAAAATTTAAAATTAAAGTTAGCAAGATTTTTAAACTTTAATAAGACATAGAATTAAGTTCAATACTTAACTAACTAACACAAAAATCAGCACACAACAATAATTACTAACCTAGAATTTAAAGCAAAGTATTGAGAAATACATACATCACAATAATAATTAAATAAAAGTCCACCACTTCACAAAGTCTAAACAGGTACACAAATGCAAATGTAGCAAGTTCAAACCACGTAGTCCAACACATATTACAAACATAAAAATTAATAACTCAGTCCTTCTCCTCATCATCCTCAGAATCACCACTATTCCAGACATTTGAAGGCTCATAATCAGGGTATTTAGGATATGGAGGAAATTTCTTTCCTTGATTACCCCTAATGAGGTTTTCTAGAGATGAATTAAATTTCTCTTCATAATTGACCAAATGAAAATATGTTCAGATTTTCATACCTATTTTACACTGATTTTGATGATATTTCACTTTAAAGAAAGGTATTTTTGATGTTTTGTTGCATGTATGTTGAATTATGGTCATTGGAGCAAAAAAATGCAAAAAGGAGTGAATTTGGAGCAAAAAATGACCAAAATATGAAGATTTGATCTTGGGCGCCGACAACAGGCTCGATGTCGCCGACGGCAGTTTTTTCCTAAGAGTCCATAATTAAATATTCTAGAAGGCCGCCGACGGCGCCATCAAGGCTGCCAATGGCGAGCACGGCGGTTCTCTCAACATATGCATTGAATATGGACTATTTTTTAAGAGACGCTTGGGCAATTCTTGAAAACTCTTCTACAACTTTAAAAGAAACAATTTGGGGGTGTCCACGGGGTGTCCACGGGTGTGTCCATGGGGTGTCTGCAGAGTTTTTGTTGTTTGTGGTGCCCATTAGAGTGTAGAGAGTGGTTAGTATTGTGAGGAATTCTTTGAGAGATTGTAAGAGTGACAGGAAAGTGAGAGATTTCTTCCTCATTGCCGCTTCAAAGGAGAATTCTGTGTGTAGTAAAGAAATGAAGAGATTCAGAGGAACTTCGAGGAGTTTTCTTGGGGAGGAATTAAAGATAAGTTATATTTACTTATTGAAGTTTGTATAACTTTGCTTTTATATATAAATTCCAAGTTTTGTCGTATCTTCTCCATGAGTTCTGAGTAGTTTTCTCTGTCTTTCTCCTTGTCTTGAGATTTTATGAAATGGTGATTTGAATTGGTTGTGCCCTGAGAATGTTAAAGAAGTTGTGATGATCTTTTCACTTTAATCTTAATTTACTTTCACTATGGCCAATTGATTTATTAAAATATGTTGAGTTTTACAACTAAAGTGAAGATTACATCCAAGATTTAGGGAGGTCAAAGTCCTTGAAAGTTGGGTGCAAATAAATAGGAAAATAAAATTATCAAGCATAGAATTAGAGATTTTAGGGTGATAGGCTAAAATCCTCAATTCGGTCCTATCATTTGGGTACTGAAGTGTAGATGTTAGCCCTCAATTGAGGGGAACGTGGGAGCTTCAAAGTGAAAGCCGAGATCCTCCTAGCCTAGCCACAGATTCAGTAACCAAACATAGGATTAATCAGTGTTCTTTATGTTTGGTCCAAAGGGTAAAGGATATGTATGCTTCTATTTGACACAATACAATTTGAACTGATTCAATTTTTCCATTCACTTATATTCCTTGAAAAGGAGAAGTATGCTTTCTTATATATTGAACTTCACATTAGAAACTTTATTTGTAGAATTAGTCAATTAAGAGTTTATTAAAATTACATTTTTATTTCAATTGCCTATTAGTGACAAATATGCAATTTGAACTATATTGTTGTGATTAAGCATTAATTTTTTTAATCTTAGTTTGTAGCTTCTAATATTACTCCCTATAGGATCGATATTCAGGACTCCATTAGAGCCCTGTATTGCTTGAGCGATACGTATACTTGCGTTGATAAGTGTGACTTTGCAATTATTGAATATATTATACACATCTTTATTAAATCTATAAGCGCTGTCAAGTTTTTGGCGCCGTTGCCGGGGATTTAAATCTTCTTGCAGTAGTATCAAATTCTTATATTTTTAAGCATATATAAATTCGACAAGTTTTTGGCGCCGTTGGCCGGGGAGTAAAAATTAGTTTTAAAAAAAATCATAATTAGAGTAACATACAGATTAGAACTATTAAAAAACTTTTATATGAATTACAACTTATTTTTGTATTTAGTTAACTATTTTTCTGTGTGCTGATTTCAATTGTATACGTAAATTTGGACCTGAAAATCTTATCCCCTACGATGCAAAATTAGAGCACACTATTATGAGAATTAGAAAACTAAGAAAAAAACCTAGAAATCTCGATACAATGGAAAACAATGCGAACAATCAAGGAATAGAAAATGAACATCAACCTAGACCTCTACGAGATTATGTCAATCCTACAACAGATGAAATTCATTTATCTATCCAAAATATTGATGTAGCTGCTAATTCATTTGAGCTCTAACCTGCTATTATCCAAATGGTACAAAATAATCAATTTGGAGGTACACCAAATGAAGATCCTAATTTACACCTCGCTAGTTTTTTAGAACTTTGTGCTACCTTTAGATATGACAGAGTTTCATACGATGTTGTTAGACTTAGACTTTTTCCTTTTTCAATTAGGGATAAGGCTAAGATGTGGTTAAATTCGTTAGCACCTGGATTTATTAGAACTTGGGGAGAACTTTTACAGAAATTTCTATCCAAATATTTCCCTCTATCCAAAACTGCTAAACTTAGAAATGACATAACATCATTTTGTCAGATTGTTGGAGAGTCGATATATAAAGCTTGTGAGAGATTTAAAGATCTTCTTAGGAAGT
>NEWO01000661.1:300217-345174 GCA_003013225.1 Phalaenopsis aphrodite | reverse complement strand
GAACAATTTTTTAAAATATGATAATTTATTTTTTTAAAAAAATTTAATTAATTATATTTTATTATATTTAATTTTATGAATATATATTATGTATATTAATATATATTTGTTTTCGAGCCAATTCGAGCCGAACACGAGCGAACAAACTTTTGTTCATGTTCGGCTCGTTTACATTTCGAGCTTGAAAATTTGTTCGTGTTCGACTCGTTAGGCTTAACGAACGAGCCGAACACGAGCTGCTTAACGAGCCGAACACGAGCTGTTCGCGAACAACGAGCCAAATTGACAGCCCTAAAGATGACATCTTGTATGTATTTGTTCCTCACCCATGCCAACCAAATCAATAAAAATGCAGCTCCACTTTATCATAGTCGATGGAGCCCACCAGCCTTTTCTCGTCACACGAGTTCTTGTCAACAAACTTTGAAGATAACAAAGGAGAACGAAAGGTATTTTATATGTAAATAGAAAAGTTTCAGAATGAGAAACGTAAATATGACAGTTTCAGGTGTTATGTATGCAAAAACCCCAACAATGTATTAACACTTCAAACATGAATTTTGACAATCAAGTTCAAAAGAAACATCATAACCAACATAATAATGTGACAAAATACAGTCCGACTGACAAGGAGCCTCAGTGCTCCCAAAGTGTTGTCTGACACCAATGCAAATCCAACACTACCTTGATACTACGACTCTCCCTGTCCTACTAAGGCATGGGTTGCTCTTTAGCTGTTGGGTTCCGACCCATGCTCTTGAGGGTTAAACTCTCAAAGGGTCTGCTCGATTCTCTGAGCCAGTGCTTTGCATACGGCCTCCAACAACTTGCTCATCATTTAGTGTCTTAACCCTTGAATTTGCTATTGCACAAACTTTTGAGTACACACAATGTTTCCTATATCTCTGTAGTGAGCTTATTCTCCTAATGGTGTTTTTCTTCTTGTTGTTGGCATGTCCCGTGCTTACTGTACATTTTAAGATGTTGAATTTGAAATTGTCTTGTCAATCATCCCTAGGGACGAGAGCGTAGGACATGAGAGAGAGGGAGAGAGAACAAGAGAGTGAAAATGAGATAATATTGACATAAATGATTCATTAGCCTTTTATTGTAGGAATGACCTCTTATTATTAGGCAAAAGTAATTAAATAGTGTATAATTCCCTGCTTGCCCCTGCTTGAATAAGGAAGCCACATGATATTTTGGTGATAAATAATAAAATGTTAATTTTTTTAATAAAATAGATAAACAAATAAAAATCTCTGGATTGATTGTCTCATCATTAGATCGTTTAAGATTAGTTGCCCTTGAGTTGGCTAGGTTCATCTGATCGATTTTTGCTAACTTGAGATAGACGATCAGCTCTCGTATGTTGCTCAACCAGTCGATCCAGCGGAGGATACACAATCGACTTGGCTCTGAACAAACGATAGGCTTAGTTAAGGATATGAGCCGGTTGACTTAGCTAAGGATAGTTGGTCAGCTTAGCTAAGGAAACTCGGTCGACTTGTGAGTGTCCTTGAGTCGTCGAATTTTGTTCGCTGGCTCCTTTGGTTTGACTGTTAGTTATTGACCCCTTAAGTGGGATTCTCGTAGCCAAAATGAGACTAGGTAGTAATGCAGATTGCAGATTACTATAATCCTACATGTAGCCCACTTATTTAACAGGATAAGTATAAGGGGATAAGTATAAGGGGATTTATATGGGTGTCGCACATGGCACATAAATTATCTTGTCGAGCCTTGAGGATGTCTCTAAGTGACTCGTGATGTTATTTTGAAGATTTTGGCATATCCTTTTCTTTTGGTTGGGCAGATCTTAATCTTGACGTGAGGGTCTATCGTTCGACAGGCTTTAAACATGGCTTCAATGGGCTATGGTTAGGCACTTGATCATGCGGGTTCACAGTTATGTGACCTTTGATTCCTTATGGGCCATCTTTGGACATGTTTGTTTTTCCAGTCAATACGATCACCACGAGATTGCTAATATATATATTGTGCATCTTTATGTATGTGTGTGTGTGTGTGTGTGTGTATATATATATATATATATATATATATATATATATATATATATATATATATATATATATATATATATNATATATATATATATATATATATATATATATATATATATATATATATATATATATATATATATATATATATATATATATATATATATATATAGAAGATTTTATATTTTAGTTTTACGTGAAAATCACACTCATAAATAGATAAATGAAAAGGGTATAATAGTCAACAAAGTTTTATATGAAAATTTTGATAAGAGCAAAAAAATTCTTCTGGCTAGTCTAGTAAAGACCAGACCAAGTTATTTAGAATTCTGTTGGATTCAGGAAGTTGTGGCTTACTAGTTTCTTTCAAACCTTTACATGAGGGGTTTTTAGTCTTCATGTTGCCTATTGTTAGAAAACTTGTTGATTCAATGAAGTTGTGTTCCATTTATTAATATGTATAATGTTTACTTATAACTATTTAAATATTAAAATTTTCTCTCCTGAATACAAAATTACTTTAATTGATTTTTTACTTTTAAAGCTTATGTCTTAGTTGATATCAAGTTTTTTTTTTTTAATCATTTACCGCCTTTTTTGGCTTGAGAGTTTTTTTTGTTGTTGTGAGTTCTAAGTAATATCAACATCAATATATTATCAACTTCAACATTATTTTTCACGAAGTGCCACAATCGGAGAAGAGAAAATGACCAATCAAATATTTATTTATCATAAAAAACCGGCTCTCTAACTCCCTCCATTCGAGGTTAAGAGAGAGAGCCAGTATGGTCGTTCCCTAACAAGACATAAATCGCAAGGAGCGATACGCTAAAATAACACAACGATAAAGCTTGTTAAAGCCTGTATTTCACAGTTACATTAACCGCAGCTTCTTCCTTCAGCTACCTAAACTGGAGTAAAAACAAGAGAAATCACACCAACCGTACAACTGATTTGTCATCTTCTAATGAACAGGCCGCATCTTATTTGCAGCAGGTAAGCGACTTACCTGAGAGTTAATGGAAGAAAAAGTAAACCTATAGTGCAAATTGTTATACAGGATTCAATATATTAAAAAATATATAATTAATATGGCTCGTTGATTATATGTCCTACCATTCAAATCATTATACAGTCAAGAAACTGATAAATCAGCTTAGAATATTCAATTGCTTCATCAAATAATCCTTAAAAAAAAAGTAGAGAGAGAGAGAGAGAGAAAGAGAGAAAGAGAGAGATTACTCTGTACCTTCTTCATTTGTTGAGCAAGCCTGTAACTTTACGTTCAAATTTTCAGTAGTAATATGAACCTGGGAGTTTAAAATGAATCAGAAACAAAATTCACCCAATACTCCTTCCTTGCTTGTTTAAGAAAAATACCTTGCCACCAGTCACCTCTTGTGGCAACTTCTGAATTCCCAAAATCATCCTCTTTATTATTCTTCTTGTACTGAGCATTCCAAAAACAGAATAGTTTAAATTAGTAAGAAGTGTCATTTTTCCTACACCAAAAATGGAAAAAAGGATAAGGAATTATTTTTTTTGGCTTAAAATTTGAAAAACTTAACACTGTAATGTGCTCCAGAATTCTGAGCAGCCGAAGTCTGAGGAATGTAGTCATCTCGGCCACCATAATATACAGAAGAGCTCATGAGACATGATTCTGATAACTCATGAAGGCCGACGGTTTTATTACTCTTTTTGGCTGTGCTGCCCCGAGAATTACCACCTGGAATTAAAATTTTGCAATTTTTGAGAATTCTGCTATAGAGATTTCCATATTCAGTTTTCTTCTTTTGGGGTTTGAAGGAATTGGAAGCAATGCAAGTTTATTTTACTTCAAAATTTCATATTACTTGTTTGATTTTAATGCAGTTCATGTTGGTAATCAGATTTACTTAAAACTTAAAACAAAAACTCGGTTTCTAATCAACCAGATAAGAAAGAGAATTCTGCTATAGAGATTTCCATATTCAGTTCTGTAGATAATACATACTGGAGGCAAGATAATGAACGAAGTAAACTAAGTAAAATTCTTCCACAGAGAAAGTTAAAAGAAACATCTCAAGTAAATACTTTAAGAAAAACTTAAGTAGAGCTCAGTGTACAAGAAATTTTACCCTCAGTTTCGGTATTCCTCCACGAAGCAGGCCACTCTGAATTATTTCCAGCCACCTAAAATAAGAGAGCAAGTGAATGTTGCATAGGCAGAATAGCTGCTCTAGAAAAATACAAGTCCATAGAATCCTCAATCCCATGCTAATAAAATATTTTTCAGAAGCAGGATAGAGGACTGCGTCTGCTATACAAGCAGGGGAAACAGAGCAATTAAGTTACCGTTGAGAGTGGGGGAAAAATAGAGCCCAAGCTCTCATACTTGGCTGTCTTTGCTGCCTCATTTTTTATAGGAAAAAACTCATCCACAAATGATTTCCTCCCTGCCATCTCCTCTCAATCTCTACCTAATACGCCGAAGGAGGAGAAGAAGAAGAAGAAGAAAGCAGTGAAGTGAGAAGTGCAGGAGAAGATCAAGAAGGGTCTGGGAGGAGTGAAAGCTGCTGCTTGCTTCTTCCTTTACGGCCCCGAACCCCATTTATAGATTGGCTTGTTTCTCTTCTCTCTCCTCAAATCGTAAAACTAATTCTTTTCCAAGTCTGTTTCGCGTCCGTTGTGTTAGCGCGGCCTGGGTTAAAAAAAGGCAAATTACTGCTCGCAAATGCTGGAGAGTAGAGACGGAGATGTTTATTTTATTTTATTTTTTTTAGATTATTTAACTATTTAGGGATAAAAATAAGAGATTATTTCAAATAGAGAAAAAAATAAGCGAAAATAGTCATTATAAGTTTTTTTCAATTGTAATTTTTATTTTACGGACAGGCATTATATGACATGGATGAATCTAGGGCAGAATATATATATATATATATATATATATATATATATATATATATATATATATATATATATATATATATATATATATATAAGTTGATTAATGAGGGTTACAGGGAAAATTTATGCTTTTCAGTATCCTGTGTTCACCCTCTTTTATTTTATAATGCTCTATCTTTTTATAGAAGCATTAGTTTCTAAAGTTACAAATCACATATGCATTACACATGAATCCTGAGAGATATTCGATCTATTTCCCTTTCTTTTTCTAACATGGGCGTAATAATAAATATTATCCTAGTAGCAACTTGGTTAATCATTCATTATAAAACATCTTTTCTTAAACTTAGCACAGTAATTACACCTCTATGATGTTTTACTTAAGCTTAACTTTCTTGTAACACCACATCTGTCAACTAGGCCAAGATTTTATGGGCACGATTGATCTTATGGTTAGTTTCACCAACTCAGTTGATGAGTCAGTTGGACTTCCATGGTGAGTGGTTGAGTTGTTTCAGTGACTAGATATTTATGTACTGATTACGATAAGTGAACTATTGGGTGTAACTCCTTAATTGAATTAATTTGTTAAACTGATCCAGCAAAACTCATTAATAGGCATGATTAGCTATCTCCCTTTAAATTTTGTGCCCTCTACGAGAATGCTGTCCATTTCCGATGTCTTAATTTTGTCGGTTATCGACAGAAAAACCGTTGCTTATTACATTTCTGACCGTTTATTGACTGTTTTAAGGTTGTAACTAAATCACTTGTTGATAATTTTTTAAGTGATGAACATTCCGACAAGAATAAGTTATGTACGTCTTACTGACATAATCTAATCATTGATTTCAAATAATTCAGAAAGCACGGTCTGCCATGAGTTTTCGTCGATTTTGTAAACCTATGAAAAAATGTGTCGCTGCCATCATTTTTATGGTGTTGGTGCCCTGTGGTTTGATGGCAAGTTTGCGTCAATTTTGTTATTTGAAGAGAGTATTCCCAACAATTAGTGATTGGTAAACCATCGGAAAAGTGGCGCAGCCTTCATTTTTATGACATAGGTGTTCTGTAGATTTAGTGTTGAGGGTCCATCAATTTAGTAACTGACAAGGAGGCCACCAATTAGTAGTCGATTTATATCAAAGCAATCTCTGCTGAAGCCTCGTCGGCAACTCAATGCAAATATAACCGACAAAATGAACTATAAGTTATGAAGACTAATATTTTTGAATAGTCGTCACAACACAAAAGATAAGCTATCGAAAACCTATAATATCAAAATAATTATATATATATATATATATATATATATATATATATATATANATATATATATATATATATATATATATATATATATATATATATATATATATATATATATATATATATATATATATATATATATATATATTCCCACTTTGGTATTTATGGTTACCTTACCTGTAATCATAACATTTAATTAACCATTTGAAGCATTTAACAGACTAAAATTTTATTCCAATAGTACAATATACAATCAACAAACTAATTAACGAAACACGTTTAATTTAAAATATATACAACATTATCTAATAAGAAAAAATCTACTCAAACGTCCAACATAATCATATACAAATAAAATAAAAAATATCTCTGCTAATCCTCCTCCTCTGTCCCCACCTCATCATCATCTCCTCAAATGCTTTATTGCTACGGTTCTTTGCCACTGATGGAATGCATCTAACTCGTCCTTCAACTTGGCCTTCCTTCACCTTCAACTCATCTGAGCAAAGCTAAACCTTGGCAGCGAATGCGGTAACACGCTTGAGACCTCCTCCTCCTATGAGGTAGATGTAGAAGCTATAAATGCACTGGTAGATGGTGAGCATCGAAGGCAAATGCATTTGACAAAACTCGTAGGCTCAACCCTTCTTCTTTCTCCAACAGCCTCCCTCCACAGGTCGTACTCTGATAGATCAAAATCATATATCGTAATACCGCCCGATGCTTATGATCAGCTCTCCTTTGCTGAAATGTTTTTTTTTTAAAAAAATTACTTACATACTGTTAGAGACATCAAACAAGTTTAGTAGAAATTACCTGCGTGGCACGCGATTTGTTGTCCATCCAAATGGTCTGACTACCTTCTATAGATGCGCTCATGTACATCGACAGTGGAGGGCTCTCATTCCAATGTCACGGTCAGTCAATTTAACTAAATAGTTAGAATATATGTTTGATCAGTAATAAAATCTAAAGTATAAATGAAATTTTACCAAACTCCGCATTTGTTCTGTATGCGGGAGCATCCCACCGACTTGCTTGGAGGGCTCCATGCCTGCATAGTCTGGTCGTCAGTTCTACTTTGCCTGCTCCTTCTACTTCTGGTACTCCATGGAATTTAAGCCCTGAGTAGTGAGGCAAAAGCATCTTCTCCAAGCCACAAGGGATGCTGCTACAATTTCTAAATATCACCAAACATGTCTCGTAGGAGATTGCTTCCCTTGCTCTTAAAGTTGCGCTTGATGTGTGCTTCGTGCTTAGGGTGTCAGGAGAATTGTTTCTGTAAAATTACATAGATTATGTTAGATTGATAAAAAAAATAATGACAAGTTAAGATACTTGTGAACGATACATACCACAAACTCCTAGAACAAAAAATCCATAATTTCCATCGAGATCTCCTTCCAGGACGAAGATATCCTTAATAGAATTAATAATCTGTGTTGGGGGGTAGAACCTGAAAATAACCAATTGTTAGTTATCTATTTAATTAAATAAATAAAAGGATTACTTTCAATATCTTAAAAAAAATTGTGTGTTCATGTCGACCTTTGCCTAGTAGATGCAGCGTGGGCCTCTATCAAACTCATCCTCGCTGCAGTCGGGGTGGAGGTAGGGGTGGGGGTAGGTGTACGAGTGTGGGTGAGGATGTCAAAAAGCCGTTGGGGTGGGGGTGGGGGTAGGTGTACGAGTGTGGGTGAGGATGTCGAAAAGCCTGGGGTGTGGATGGGGGGTGGGGGTGGGGGTGGGGGTGGGGGTGGAAAGCCAAAAGCCTCTCTTGATGTGCTTCTTTGATAGATAACATTGTACTTCACGCCCCCCTCTACGAGCAAGGAGGGAGACTGATCCTATCTCCGGCTGACATTTGCAACAAAGAAGATAAATTTAATTAAATAATGTGCATAACAAAATATTATGCACTAAACTAAAAGCACAACAATACTTAGTAAGCATCAAACATAACTGTTTGCTGTAGCCAAGTTCACAAAATTGTAAAATGCATACTACAAACCAGTAAAACTGGAAAGCACAAACATATGCAATAAACTAAAATATGAAATTCTGCAGTGGAAACTACAAGCTAATCAAAATGAAAATGAAATAGATGAGTACTAAATAGTCTAGTGCGCAACAGTAAAGTGAAATCTACAGACTTATGATACCGATGCTGTAAATATATAAAGTAACTTACCCATCTTACTCAGCATCGTTTGAAGAGTGGCTGCAAAAAGAATATTAATTTCTTCATTTCCCCATTAGTGTCCTATAGATTGAGCTTTTCATGGATAAGATCAAGTGAAAAACATAAATATGATATTTCAATTTATTTATGAGCGGGATCAATATTATTCTAAATAAAATTTGTGGCTCTAGGTTCACTCATTATGATAGTCGCCCAATCAACTTTATCTTTTGCTCTATGGGGATATCAGACTCACTTGTCAAGCTAGAATTAAAGGATCAAAATTAACATACCTTATGTTCACTTTCACTTCTACAATATTATATGGTTATTTTAGCCTTGTTGCACAATTAGGAACATGATTGAACCCGACATAGTTGAATAGGAATACATTTTCTCCAATAAAGTCAGGACAAGATTGTTTAACAACTTCTTTGAGAATCTCCAAATAATATAAGTCGTTGTTGTCAGATTTATTTTATGTTGTAACACAAAAACCAGAATTATAAATGATTTTTTCTTCAAACCAGAATCTTTTTTGAAACTTGTACCATTTACATCATAAATTTACTAGATTTTCACGATGTACATTAATCCACAAACAAGATAAATAAGGCCTTGATATGTTATTCTATTTCTCTAATCATGAATCTATTAATACATAAGAAACCTCGTGCTAAAGAATATTCATGTGTCTTATGGGAAACTAATTTGTCAATTTTAGCTCACATACCAATGGGTGAAATTATCCTTGATATCTATGTTGGTGTCATCATCTTCAAATGAATTTAATGCATCCATTAATAAATTCTTCACACATTAAACTATTTTTGAATTAGCTCATTATGACATTTTCCACTCGAGTGAGTGAACAATTGAAATAAAAAAATATCTTACTCAATAAATGGTTGAACTTCATCACAATTGAGAAAAACATAACGTGTCATTGTTTGAAGTTCTTGATCAATAAGATAACATGATGTGCACCTCCGCAATACTTCACCTGACTGCTAGAAAATATAAAACATTAATGAAGTCACCAAATGCAATGATTCCTTCACAGATTCTTCTTCCTCGAAATAGTAGGAGTAAAATGTCGTTGTCTCCTACAGTAAACTTGTTTCACACATCAATCGTTGGATCAAACCTTATTGTTCATAGTTCTTTTTAGTATATTCAAAAATATAGAAAAAAAATGTTTCATAGCACAATTTAATAATAATCTTTATTAATGATTAATTATCAAGTCCCAAAGTAATTACCGCTTAAATAGATTCATCTACATGTATTGTATTGGACCTCCAATTAATGCCTTGTGGGGTAGGTGTACAAGTAGATTCTCCATGGAGCCAAAAAGATGGCATAAATATTTTATTGAGCTTACAAAGTGTTACACAAATGTTTTCTTATAATCAAAGTATAACATCAAGTTTCAAATGAGTTGCACATAGTTCCCTAAAGAGCAAATTGATTTCAATCAATGGATTAAAAAATTCACTTAGAAAACAACTAAATGCGGTTAGCATCAAATTCTGTAGAAAATTACAAAAGTGATGGCTTTTCAATCCAAATATTTTTGTTGCACCCACATCAACACAATGGCTCTAGTTCAAAGCAAACTCACTAGAGAAATTTAGTGATTGGTGCCTCTCAAAATTTGTTCTTTGTTGGGATAAAGTAGGGAATATTTATCTTATCAGTAGAAGTTTCTTAAATCTCCTACTCCCAACATTTGCACATCTCCTTTAAATCAAGCTTAGCATTCACATTATCCTTATTTTCTTATTTAACTTCTATGACATTGTAGAAGATGTTATCAAACAACTTTTTTTCTATGTGTATGACATCTAAATTGTCTTATCATGTTTATTGCAGTAAATCCGATTATGAGTGACACTAAACCCAAGTGGATGATGTGAAGAATGGTCAAGACAAATAGTAATATTTGGAATGCCACTAATATTTTGTAGTACATCTTCCCCACATACTCTTGGAGTTGGCAATGATTTTTTAATTTTGTTTCTTCTGAATGCATCATTGTTCCTCTTTGAAATGATGTTCAACATCTAGAAACATACAATGATAGTTAAAATATGAATTCTTTCTGTCATGTTGAAGCGTAAATGCCTTAAATGAAGTCATGCAATATGGACAGGCTAACTTTTCCATGTTGCTCCACCTAGATACTTCATATACAGGAAAATCACTTATTGTTCACATTAATAGTACGTTCATCAGAAAATTGTGTTTCATGGAAATTTCATACTTTATGACAGCACACTCCTAAAGAATTTATAGTTCATTTATTAACAACTACAACTACATACATCCTCCCTTTAGGGATACTAGGACCTGTTGTAATCAATGTCATAAAAAAAAGAAAGGGTTGCCATGCACATCTCAGGTGGTAGACTATATGGCGTGATGACATGTGCAATTTTATATGATTACCTTGCATTTTTCCTATTATTTTTACTAATTTATTGTAGATTTACACTTGAGAAGGGCTTTTCTTGATGTTGTGTTGCTTATAAGTATTGAATATGAACAATTTGCAATGAGAAGACCAACAAAAAAAGTAGCCTAAAGCTGCGCAACCACGTCTGGAAGTAGCGTGACCACTCCAAGTGATTGATAAGAGTATCACGACCACACTAAGAATTGTTGTGACCATGCCAGGATCCTACGTGACTATGCAAAAAATCTCATCTTGCAGTGAGATCATGCCATGATCGGTTATGATCATGTCGCCTAATTTTGAAGCCCAACGTGACCACGCCAGTTTTTGGTGTGGCCACACTAATTGATGCCCCCTAGAATGTGTGCGTAAATATATATCTAATTATTTTATATTCAATCTCCTCTGGTGGCACTAAAAAATTGATCTAACATGCAATTATGTAGATATTTAAGTCTATGGCTAAAAAAACTTGACCTAATTTAATTATGGCTGCAAAACGAATATGTTGTAGAATTTTAGAATTTAATTTATATTTCACACACTAGGAATACTACACAAGTGCACGTATAGTTACAAGTACTATAGGGTTTTCTTTTAAAACAAAAGTGTCGATCCCATAGAAAAGCGAGATAAGAATCCCTTTGGATAATTCTGATCTACTACTTTTAGTTCTTAGGTTTGTAATGACGATTGTGTGTTTTTCTAATAATGACTCCTAAATACAAACCTAAATCTAAGAAAAAACAAATTAAAGAAATTGGTTTAGAAAATTTTGAGAAATTTAAAACTACCTTTCTCAAGAAAAGTCCTAGATAATGTGTAAAAATGAAATGCTTAAAATTTAATGTGGTCAGAGACAAATAGGAACATACCTATCCTTTACCATCTCCCGAGTGCATAAAGAACATTAGCTAAGCTAAAGTAAGTTCCCTATTGTATGATAGTGTTGAGTAGATTCTAGCCTCTTACTTCTAGATTACTCTCTGTGCCTTCTCTATATGACCTACCAGGGAGTTCAGGTTCTAACTCTAGACCAATTGGTAAAGGAGATATCCTATCACCCTAGGTACACCAATTCTACGCCCATCAAATCTTATCTCCATATCTATTTGCACTCTCCTTAAATTTTTGTCACCTCCTCGTAAGGTTAATGTGGTACTTAGTAGTAGAGTGAAATCATAGCCTTCTAGGGTGTCATTGTGTCTGACAACAAATTTTAACATTAAAAGTGATAAGCTTGCAAAGTAAATTAAGAACCGGTGAAGATACCTTCAAATTAATGAAATAATAATAGATCTAAGCAAATCCAAATTCTGGAAAATGCATCCATTTCATTGCAAAAGAAAAGTAAATTTATGCCTAATTAGCCCATGCTTTGAGCTCAATTTGGATCTAAGTTAAACCCCCAATTTTGGTCCTATGACCTAATCTTGTCTAATTGAACCCCATAACCTACTCAATTTACCCCAATTTGAATCATAAACTCTTCATAACATTCCTACACATAAAATTTGACTCTTAATTGGCCTTGATAAAGCCTCAATTGCACTCAATTTTGACTCAAATCCAAAAAATTCCCAAATTTGCCCCAAATTGGCTGTCTCCAAATTCCACCAAATTGAATGCCCTAACCCCAAAATTGACACCCAATTGATGTTGAAAAATCTTCATGACATTCCTATATACCATTATTAACCATAAATTTGGGCTTAGTCCAACCTTAGCCCAATCTAGAATCAAGTCTAATCTAACATGCCCAAATTGACCAAAATCCCAAAATCCTTCAAATTGAGCTTCCAATTGAACTCAAAATTTCTTCAATTCTCCAAAAAGTCTTCATGACAATCATCTACATAATGTTCATCAATCAATTGGGCTCAATATTATGATTATCCTAACCTAAACCCAACCTTTGGCCATTTAGACCCAAATTGGACCCATGAACCAAATTTGACTTAGCCATCCTAAAGTCACCAAATTAAGGTTTCCATAGCCACTAAGCTCCTCTTTTGGACCAGATAAACCATACTAGACCCACCTAAGCAAGCTATGGACCAATGGATCTCTACATTAAGGGATTTATTCCCATTGTTAGGTCTTAAATAAAATATCTCTTCCATCATGACAAACCCTTGCAGGTAAATTATAATTAAGCCTCCACTGACTCACCTAACCTTTTGGCCACCTCCCCTGGCCCTGTCGGTCAGCCTAGTGGCCAGAAAATAGTAAAACTGCTAAGATAGCCACCAAAACCAAAACAAAAATTAAAATCAATCAAGATAAAATTTACCGACACAATATTCAAAATATAAGACAACTCAAGACATTTCTATCAGATGATCGAGAATCCCTCAAAGGAAGTAACCTACAGTTGCTAACGAGACTTCTTACGATCTAATTGAAAGTACGAAATTCATTAAGTTGAGTTTAATAAAATCATTTGGACAAAGTGAATCCAATAGAAAATAGTAGTGTCGGAATGAGGGAAGCGTAGGATCCTAACCGGTGTCGCTCTAATCAACTTTAATGTGCCCCATAACATTTAAAGAACCATAACCATATGAACATCTGATTTGACATTATAACTTGACACATTAGAATACTTAATTTTGTCACAACGAGGAGTTTAGAGCTAGCATTGTGGGCAGCACAACCATCTTCAAGAACAAGAGGATCTAGTACATCATATCTCTCCTTAAAATTAAACAACAAGCCATAAGATTTTGAGGTTGTTTGTTTATGCAACATAAATCCTCAACTCATTTTTAGGTCTTTGTGTAGCTATACTATACAATATAAGCTTTAACTCGTCTTATAATTCTGAGGTTGTCGTTCTTCACGACATAAATCCTCATATCTTCCAGGCTATTTGTTCACATAAATGTAAGTCCTAACTAATGAAATTGGCAGGATGAAATATTTAAATAATTTCTTTTCAAAATTGAAGCCAAACAATAAGATAGCTTGAGAAGTCACTAAGGTTCTCCTCCGGATCTATGACATCCCCTAGTTATTCCTCCTTTGGATTCTACAATAAATGTTCCAAATTTGAATCATTCTGCTTTCACACCTCTATGTCCGATCTCCTTGAAAAGTCCTATCTTTTTTACCTCTTTGAAGATAACATTTCCTAATTTTTATCGAGAATTTTCTTAGGTGACTTCGGTTATCTAAGATGTAATTAACTATTGGGGTTTGCCATTATAGGAAGCTTTTCCGAACCCAGCTTAATATAACCAATTTAATCTTCATATTAATTAGGGGAACTTGTCGACAAATAAAAATGGTTTCGCAGACCAAATGGATGTCATATATTTCTTAGTTTAATTGATCAAGTCTCATCCTCAAATCATGTATTTATCCTTCAGGATAGATACAGAGTTTGAGGTATGGTGCTCTTTCATTTAAACTATGAAAATTATGATGTCAGTTTGATTTCATATTTTACTAAAACTATATATATATATATATATATATATATATATATATTGATTCATTAATTTTTTTCAAAAGAGAGGTATCAAACAAAAATTAATTCTTTTGGGTGATTTTTTTTGTTTGTATGGTTTGGATAATATTGTTTTGTTTACTTTGAAACATTCATTCATTTGAAAATTTTCATTCATTTAGAAGGTTTCATTCAATTAGATTGTTTTTTTTTTTAATGTTTCATTAGTTTATTTGTTTTGAATGGTTTTTTTTAAAAGTGTTAGATGAGCTTTCCCACATTGGGTCTTTTGATGATTTTCTCACTTTTGGGCTTTTTAATGAGTTTTCCCACTTTTGGACCATTTTAAGACTTTTATCACTTTTCAGCCATTTTAAGTATTTTACCATTCTTGGGCTATTTAAAGAACTTTCCCACTCCTGGGCCATTTGATGAGATTTCCCACTCTTGGTTCTTTTGATGAGTTTTTTAGAAGGAAGTTCATTGATTGATTAATTAGTTGTTTGTTTAAAATGTTTGTTTGCTCATAATTTTATAAAACATTTGTGTGGAAAGCATGTATGGACTCATATCCAGCTTAATAGGTGAACAAGGCTTTTAGATGGGGATATAAAAGACATATGGATCATACATCTACCAGAGAGCTAATCATAAGATTTTATGGACTTATGGACTCGCAATCACCATAAGAGGTAAACAAGGTGATTAGATCTAGATAAGGAAAAAAATAAGGATATTATATTTATCAAAGAGCTAATCTAAAGGTTTTCATTAAGTTTAAATACATTAGGATGGAAAGCACATATGGACTTGTATTCACCCTAATAGGTAAACAAGAAAATTAGATTAGGATAGAAAACACATATGGATCTTACATCTACTTGAGAGCTAATCAAAAGTTTAACTGGTTTCAAGAAGTTAGTTTCAAAGAATATGTTATATTAGTTCAATTTGGAAAGTTTCTTTTTTGAAAGTTTTGGTTTGTTTTGAAGGGTTAGGAGTTTTTTATTTCCTTTAGATATAAGTCACCATGAGGGATTTACACCTTGTCTAATAACAACCAAAATAGAAAAATTTTTAATTGTAAGTTTTGTTTTCATTTGAAAAAGAATTATTTGGATAATTTGAACTTTTTTTAAATGCATTATGAGGGTATTACACTATGTCTAATAACAATAAAAAATGAAAATTTTATACTTTAAGTTTTGTTTTCGATTCAAGTAATGTACTATTGACCTCACTTTTGGTTGAGGTATAGTTTTCCTCTTTAGTAACCTAGGGTTTAGTCATAGGTCTTTCCTATTGACTATTTTTAGAAAACTAGAAAAAGAACCCTCACCATTAGAAATTCTAAACTCCTCTTTACTCAACTTGAAGTTCCACATAGTGGTTCTAACCTCTAGCAATTAGTAGGTGGGGTCACTATGGGGGAGCTCAAGGAGAGTTCCCATAGGACTGCTTTCCCTTAGGGTTGACTCTGGTGTTGTTCTAGTGCTAAGGCACTCACTACAATCACCTCACTCACAATCACTCAATTCCCTAAACCCAAAATTCCTTGACTCTATTCTCTTAATCCTTTGGGGGACTTATGTAGATGGTCCCCTAAACCCTCTAACCCTAGGCTAGGGTTTAGCTAAGAACAGTACATAGAGGACCCAAATGGGGTTCCCATTGGTCCATAGCTCATTTATGATGGTTGGCACCCCAATTATACCAAAAATACTCAACTTGGCCTTTTGCCCAAAAATTCCCCAAATTACCTAAATACCATTGAAACCCTAAATTTGGCCAAAATTCTCAAATTTACCCAAAATACCCAAATTTATTCAAAAATTATTTCAAACCTTTTGAAAACATCCAAATTACCAAAATCACCAAAAAAAATTTCCAAGTTATCAAAATGCCCCTCAGCCCAAAATTTCAAAAATTCCAAAAAAATCCCAAAAATTCCCAAAACCTTCCAAATATTCCCAATTTCATTTTTCTTAACTACCACATGACCCAATTTGACCAAGTTGACCATTTTGACCAAAATTTCCAAATTGCCTTCAATGGCCCAATTTTCCCCAAATTTACCTCAAATGTCCAACAATTTTGGCCCAATTTTCCCCAATTTCAATTCTAAACTCAAATTCACCTTCCATATGACCAATATAAACCAAATCTAAGCTCAATTGGCCCATGCTTTAAGCCCAATTTTGATCAAAATCCAACCCCCAATTTTGTCCATATTACTTAATCTCACCAAATTGAACCTATAGCCTACTTAATTTGCCATAATTTATGGTGAAAACTCTTCATAACACACCTACACATCAAACTTGACCTTGAATTTACCTTGGTGAAGCCTCAATTTTATTTAATTTTTACCTAAGTCTGAAAAACCCCCCAAATTTGCCCCAAATTGGCTATGTTTCCAAATTCCATCAAATTTAATGCCTTAGCCCCAAAATTTCCACTCCATTCCTTCACAAAAAATATTCATAACACCCCCCTTGATAATTTGGACCATTTAATTGAGCCAAATTCCATGCCTAGTTCATCCTAAGCTCAATTCTAGCACAACATAACCAAATTGACAAAAATCTCAAAATCCTTCAAATTAAGCTTCCAATTGAACTCAACATTACTTCAATCCTTCACCAAAAATCTTCATTAGAATCGTCTACACAATGTTGATCAATAAATTGGGCTCAACGTCATGGCTAGCCTAGCCCAAACCCAAGCTTTAACCAAAATGACCTACATGGACCCCTTCACCAAAAATTGACCCAATCAAGCCAAATTAATCAACCAAAGACCACCACAGCCAAATTTTAAACTTTATTGACCAAAATAGACCCCATGGAACCACCCAAATGAGCCATGGAACAAAGGATCCATAAATTAAGGAATTTACTTCCGAAATTTCTTAAGCCTAAGGGATTTTTGCCAAAACTAAGCACCCGTCCAAATAAATTGTCGTGACAGATTCCCCTAGCTAATTTGACCTCCTGGCCACCTCCCCTATCCTTGCTGGTTGGCCTAGTCTCTGGAAAATGGCCAAACCGAGAGCCATTCCCATGGAATCAAACCCAATTCAAATTTAGAGGCCACCTCATCTCATTTTAAATTTAGAGCCTCTCTTCCCTCCACCTAAGCAAAATTTTTTACCCCTCAATTGGCCATGGCAGCCACCCCAAGCCGATTTTATAAAACCTCAACTCCATGGCCATAAGCGGAGGTGCTGAAATTTTCTCAAAGAGGGACCTCCAAATTGATCCCACAGCCTCTTTGAGTCCTCCTCAGCTCAAGCCAACCATTTTTCCCCATTAATCTCCACTGTGGAAGCTCAATTTGGAGCTCAAACTTCTGCCAAATCAAGGATAGAACTCCCCATAGCTCCACAGTCAACCAAACTCCAATTGAACTCACTCACACCACCACCACAGTGAAAGAAGAAAAAGCCCCATCAAATCCCCCTCGTACAGAGTCCCTAGCATAACTCTAGACTAACATCTAAAATCGAGCTTGGTTGAATTCATACCTAGACCTTTCACCACAATAGTAGACTCAATCCCTAGCCTCCTTGGACCTCAACAAACATGCGGAGCACCTCTGATTGAAGCTTCCCTTCTCAGTACAAAGGTATTGAACTTCCCCTCTTCCGAAGCCTATTTTGATTATCCATTTGATTAGTCTTAGTTTAATGGCTTGTTTACCATATCAATGTGTTCTTATCACTTAGACGAGTCCATAGGATCAAACCCCATGAGATTTGGTTGAGTCTAGAGGGAGTTCTTAAGGTTTCAGTGTGAACAGTTCTTGGGTTAGCCTATTTTGGGACGATGATGGGGAGCCGTTCGATCGCTCTTTTATCTCATCAACAAACGAGATCTAGCCTGACAGCGCCTTCTTACATGAAACGCTGGCCTAGTCAGCGCTGAGGTCGATGGCGTCGCAGAACCAGACGACGTCGCGTGGAGCTTTGGAGCCGTCGTAGGTTGATGCGACACCACACATTTAAATAGATAAATAGGGTATTTTGTGATTTAAATAAATAGACCTAACTTCAAAAATTCATATCTTGGTGTGGAAAAATCACAAAATAAAATAAAAATATCCTCTTGCTCAGTGAATAAAGAAGAACAATGTAGAAATGGTTTGAAGTTCATGTGATTCATATTTATTTTTAATTAATTAAATGTTGTTTTGATTCTTTTAACTCTCAATGCATGTAGAGATTTCACCATGGCTTGATATTTTGACATGTTGTTGCCTCTATCATGGGGGATATTCTCTAATTTTTCCAAAGTTAGAGGAGGTCTCTAGACAAAGATCCATATTTTTCAAGTTTATCTCTATTATTTGCATAAATTCATCATAATAATTAGCATGTTTCTTAAAAAATTCCAAGAAAATTTTGGAAGGTTTGCCATGACCAGAGAACCCTTCGGAAAATGTTTCATGAGCCAAGTCATTAAAAATGTACTTAAGTTTTACAAACCCTAAAATAAAAAGAAAATTAATTTCGGAAATGCAAACATATAAATGACTTGATTTTAACTCTCCACTATAATATGAAGTTCAGAGAACTCCCCATAAAAATTTCAAAATATTTGGAGCTTATTTGATAACTCAAATTGATTTTCTATGTTAAGTGTCATTTTTAACACTAAAATGATTTTTAATAATTAAAATATAACTAAAAAAATTATAAAATTTAGTTTTTTGAGTTCTCTGTGGTCAGAGGAATTTTCTAAAAATAAAATGATAATTACAATAAAAACTTTATTTTTAGCCTATTTTTAATATTTAAATAATTAAAAAATGATAAAAATCACAAAAAATAACAAAATTCACGGATTGTTCTAAATTGTTTCCTAAGCACTTAAGAACAATTGGAATATTTTTTCCTAATTTTTTAAGTGAAGACATTGAATTTTGAAGCTTAAAATAATTTTTAAAGGCTAAAAATGGATTTTCACTAAAATAATTCTAACAATTCAAAGAAACATCATTGTTCATTGAGCATTAAATGTATTTATAGGATGGGTTATTAAGCAATATAATAAGTTTAAATAAGTTTGAGACTTTTCACCAGGCGGTGAGAGGGAAGCATGAACCTGCTTCTTTCTCTAGACCTATTGGATACCTCAGAGGTATATTAAACTTAATATGTTTTGCTTAACAAAAATCATCCTTAATCATTAATAGAGACCCACCAAGATATGAACTAGGGTTAGGTAGCTCACCAAAATTTTACCTTCATGCTTCATATAAAATGCCCTGACATACATTTTGAGTTTCAGGTGGTGGAACGAGAAGACTCGCTAAGTACCCTTTTGTAGTTTACAATGTCATCTTTCTTGTACTTTCATACTGTACTTTTTATGCTTACAAAACTTGCATGCTAAACAATAATGTCACCCTGCATGAAAACAAAAAAACTGCTAGGATAACCACAAAACCAAAACCAAAACCAAAATTAAAATCAACCAAGATAAAATTCACCTCCACAACATTCAAAACATAAAACAATTAAAAATTTTATCACAAACATCACAAAAAACCACAACTAAAACTAAATTAAGATGTCTCTATCGGATGATCAGGAATCTCTTGGAGGAGGTAACCTACAGTTGCTAACCAGGCTTCCCTCGGTCTAAATGAAATTATGGAACTCATTAAGTTGAGTTTAGTAAATTCATTTGGCTAAGGGTGTGTATGGGGCAGCTTGTGCGTTTCAGAATAAGCAGCTTATCTTGAAACACGGTCCGCGGGTCGACTACGGAGTTCGACCCGCGACCTGTGTTTAGTGTAAAAATAGAACCGTGTTTTCGGAAAAGCGGGCAAAACACGCGATCAAAATGATACCGCGGCGTTTTTAAAAGTGCCCCCGCAGTTATAAGCTGCCCCAAACGGGCCCTAAGTGAATCCAATAGAAAATAGTGGTGTCAGAACGAGGGAACCGTAGGATCCTAACCGGTGTCGCTCTAATCAACTTTAACATGCCCCATAATATCTAAAGTTTAACAATAGGGACATCAGATTTGACATCATAACCTGACACCCTAGAAAACTCAAACCCATCGAGGCAAGGAGCTTAGAGGAAGCATGGTGGGAAGTACAACCATCTCCAACAGAAAAACATGTCTTCCCCAGCTAAACCAATTCCTTTCTTAAAATTAAACAACCAAGCCATAGGACTTCAAGGTTGTTTGCTTATGCAACATAAATCCTAAACTTATCTTTAGGCCTTTACATAATCATGTTGTGCAATCTAAGCCCTAAATCGCCTTAGGATTCTAAGATTGTCGTCTATCACGAACTAAATCCTCACATCTTCCAGGCTATTTGTGTGATTGTTTCACATGAATGTAAGTCTAATTAAATAAAATTTGTAGAATTAAACACTTAAATAACTTCTCCTCAAAACTGAAGCCAAACCATAGGATAGACTGAGAAGTCACTGAGGTTTTCCTCTGGATCTATGACATCACCTAGTTCTTCCTCCTTTGGATTCCAAAACAAAATGTTCCAAATTTAAGTCATTCCCATTTCACGCCTCTTTTGCTGATTTCGTTGAAAAGTCATTTCCTTTTGAACTCTTTGAAGACAGTTTTTCCTGATTTTTATCGAGAGTTTTCTTAGGTGCCTTCAGTCATTTAAGATGTAATTAACTATAGGGGCTTGCCCTTATAGGAAGCTTGTTTGAACTCAACTTAATATAAACCCTATTTAATTCTTCATATTAAATAGAGGAAATTGTCAGCAAATAAAATGGTTTTCGTAGACCAAACTGATGTCATATATTTCTCAGTTTATTTGATCGAGTCTCGTCCTCAAGTCTTATGTTAATCCTTCGGGATAGATACAGGGTTTGAGGTACAAGGCTCTTTCATTTAAACTATAAAAAATATGGGGTCAGTTTGATTTCATATTTTTCTAAACCTAAATTTATATGTAGATTAAAATTTCCTTCCAAAGCGGGTGACGGGATTTCGATTCCGGTGACCGACAGCTTCTTACATGTAATTCCCCAAACCAAAATAGCACCGACATGTACTCAATGTCCACTTCAATCGTTAAATTTTTTTTAATTTTAGTTAAATAAGAATATAGTTGATGATTAAGATTTTTGAAGTTTCAATGAGTTTAATTTCATTCAATTTTGATCTCAAGTTCAAAATATTGAGAATTTAGGTTCTTCTTAGAGATTAAAAAATAGAGACAGTGATTGTTAAATTCATGTCAATCTCCTGAACGCAAATTTTGTCAAATGGAATATCATCCTATCGAGGACCTAAAAGCAAATTTTCAAGATTTTCCTTCCCAAGCGGACCTCGTGTTAATTATGCATAAATAAGGAGTAATGCTTTTGTTTTAATTTTGATAAGATTGAATCTAAGCACTATTTTTTTCCCAATTTTGAATTTTACTTTGTTTATTATCATTCTAAGTTTTTTAAATGTTTTTTAAAAGGAGTCAAAGGTTAGAATGTAAGAAGTTGATAACATTCCTTAGAATAAGAGAAACCAATCAAAGTGGTATTATTGAGATATTATTTAAACCTATTTGGTAGAAGTATCTTTATGATTCAAGTCTTGGCCCGTTGATATTTGAAAATCAATTTTTTTAAGGCCGAAATGGTATAATACTACAATTAAAAATTTTGTTAAGAATTCTAACATGCAATATACTTCTTATTCTTTAGCATCAAATGACCTATTTGAACGAGTATATTATGTTCAATCTCTAAGCTTAAACATCAAGGAGCCTGCTTTGTTTTATGATATAATAAGTCATAATTTGAGTTTAGGGATGTCACTTTTGAGGAAGTTCTGACGTATTGTAAAAAATTTTATATTGGTTTCCTAAAATCTTAAAGATAATCTTGATGAATTTATTGGTCTTATTTTCACTTGAAAGTCAATATTAAAGGAAGGTCCAAAATTGTATACTCTTTTTAAATTGATTGATTTTACCTCATTTTAATGTTGACATAAGTTTCTTGACAAAATTTTATGTATTTGGGATTGAATTTTGAGATTACATTTAAATTCCAAAGGAATTGAGTACAATGATGAACTTGATGCTTGGAAATTCATAAGAAATAATGTATGGAGGCGAGGTGATTTAAATTATAAAAATTTTAAAATGGTTTAAAGATGGAAAAGTTGGAGCAAACACAATTCAAAGTTGACTCTGCTTTATAATGGTGCCAAAAACTTGATGTGGTATTTTATGAATAAGAACGTCAAGCACTTAACGTAGGGATTCTACGCAATTATACATATCATTTATCATGTAATATATAACTTTCTATTTAAGTTCCAAATATTGATCCCACGAGGAAGGTTTGAATTTGAAATGATAAATTAACTAGGAAATTCACAGAAATAAAATGAAATTACTGTCACTAATTTTGAATATTTGAGATACTATCAGAACTAAATTATTAACTACTAGCAAAGTTTAAATGCAAAGTTTAACAGTAAGTACTAAACAATGTGTGATAAAGTTTTTTAATATGAAAAAAATATCTTTCCCACTACAATGAGTTTTTGGTAAAATGAGATGAGATAAATAATTTAAATTTGTATTGTGTCAAATAGGAGTAATTTTAATTCTCTACCCTGATTCAGTCTTATTGAAAATCATTGGCTAATCTGAGGTTTAGTCCCTAAATCTGAGGCTAAGCTAGGAGGATACTAGCTCTAACTATAGAGCTCCCACTTCCCTTCCCCTGAAGGCTAACGGTCGCTTTACTTATTAAACACTAAGACCGAATTGGGGATTTTAGTCTGTCACCCTAAAAATCTCAATTATACACCCAATAATGCATATTTCCCTATTTATTTGCACTTAATTCCATGAATGAAATACTCCTTCATGGAATTAAATGTGATTCTCACTCTGTTGTAGAACTCATACTCCATTTTTCAGATCATATGTTTCATAACATATTTTAACTGTTTAATTGGTCAGATCAAAAAGTAAATTAAGAATGGAGTTGAAAAACCATCACAATTTATTTTATATTTTAACAGTGGCACATCCAAATTATCTCTTCATTTCACTATATCTCAGAGTATGGAGAAAGATAAAGGAAACTACTTAGACTTCATGAGAAAGATACAACAAAACACAAATTTCATATATAAAAGAAAGTTCATACAATAATTATAAACAAATAACACTTATCTGAAACACTTTCTCAAAGAAAATCCCTTGTAGCCTCTCTTAGGAAATGTAGAAAGAAGAAATCTCTCACAACTCTCCCTCTCAAACACTCTTAGAGAAGAATTCACACTTAAACTCACTACAAAAACTCAATACTATAAAGAAAATAAACTACTAATGAACTCTAAGTGTCTATAGAGAATGTGGAAAAGCGTAGAAGAGAGTGAAAAGTGGTTGAAGGGTGCGAAGGGGCACAAATGGTCTGAAGAAGGTGTCTTTTCTGATCAATTTTAGCTCTAAATAGAGTATAATGTCGTTTTCCAATAGGTGCATTAAAAAACTCTTCAAAAAGCACCCAAATTCATCAATTCTTCTAGAAATAAGGCCTACACCGACACTGGCACCGTCGGTGCCCATTCTGGCGCCGTCGGTGCTAGTAGCCATTTAATTATTCTGTGCACTCTGTCAAATGACATCGTCGGTGCCCAGTCTGACGTCGTCTACACTGAACATTTCTTCTAAAGCTCCATTTTGACACCAAATTCCATCTTTTTTGCTTCAAATCCTAAAAATCAACAACCTACAAGAAAACATGAAAAATACCTTCCTCTAAAGCACAATATTACCAAAAATGAGTATAAAATATAGTTCTAAAAATGCATATATTTTCAAAATTTCACAAACTTAAATGTT
Organism: Phalaenopsis aphrodite; assembly: GCA_003013225.1. Lineage (NCBI taxonomy): Eukaryota > Viridiplantae > Streptophyta > Magnoliopsida > Asparagales > Orchidaceae > Phalaenopsis > Phalaenopsis aphrodite. The sequence goes on along the minus strand of NEWO01000661.1, from coordinate 321,040 downwards.
ACTTGTCCTCAGGTAACTCCTTTACTACATAAAAATATGACTCATGGCAAAGAATATAACTTCTAGATTTTCACATTTTAGTCCACAAAATACAATAACATAACTTAATAAAAATGTAAAATAATTCCAGTTAATACTAAAGGTATAATAATATCTAACAGTCAAGTCTAAGATTTCTTATTCTCTATTCTTTTTAAGAAAAATTGCAAATTATTCATATTAAAGCCACTTAGAATATCCATATGAAAAAGAACTTCATGAAACTTTACTAGTAAATATCTTAATACTGAAATATAAGTTTAGAAAATGTAGTCAAGCCTTCTTCTTTAAGTTGATTCAAGTGAAGCAAATTTTTAATTAGGCATCTCCTCAATCTTCTCCACACATCTTTTTCTTTTCTTTTCTTTTCTTTTCTTTTCTTTCCATGATCATTTTCAATTTTTTTTCTCTTCTTTTTTTTATGTGAGGATTACTATATCTGGATAGCCTTTAATGATTTTGAATTTCACTATCCTCTTCTTAAAGTTAAAAACTTTTCACATTCCTTCACTTTAAAAATTCAAATTAGCTTTGAAGATTTTCCATAAAGTTTTATTCTTTTCTTCTTACATGAAACTCTAAGATTTTTAATAATTCAAAAATATGAATGCCTTTACTTACTATAGAAAAACAGTCTTATTCTCTCATACCAAATATCTTAATCTCTAAAATTAATCTTTGTTATTGAAAATGTTTACTTAAGTTTACTATATATTTATAAACACCAATATAGTTATCTAAAGTTACCCTGTAGTACCAATGGTCATGTTAAATTTTAAAAATTTTAAAAATATAGCTAATTGAGGACAAATAAAATTAAGTTATCTAAAGTTAACCTCTCATACCAAATATTTTACGTCTTTATGTTGGATCATCATCTGCTTCATAAGTTCCAGGAGAGTAGCGGTACTAAAAGCAGTGGTACTTGAAGTAGAAGGAATATCCTTACTTTTACTTCCATAACTCCATCCAACATGAGATTCATAAGTCTTAATATTGGTAAGCTCAATAGGTTTCTGAGGTTCAATCCTCTCCTCATTCATTCTAAAATCAACTCTTGCATGTTCACATAGTGTGAAGATCAGAGCAGGGTGTTCTAAACCACCAGTAGTCTCTCCTAAAGTAATATAACTAGTGTTTCTATAAACAATAGAGCCTACATCTATCCTTCTTATTTTCTCGATACAGAAGTTCAAGATGGCCCTATCCTTTGTAACCTCACTATGATGATTTGTTGGAATCATTTTACCAGAAATAAAGTAGTATTAGGCCTTAGATTCTACATTTAACATAAAAAGAGGGAAATTTTCCTTAACATCATTCTTCACCTTCCAAGCTCCTCTTTCATAAGTAAGAAAAGAAATAACTTCTTCTAAGACCTCATTTGTAGCAGAAAATGATTTGTATTGGCAGTTATACACATCCTTTAACTGATAAAATTCATTAATTCTCCTTGGAGTAAATTACACCATTTTCCTACGAACAAACACATATTCTTCAGAAGTTTCCATAAAGTTAGCATAGAACTCCATCGCTATACAAATAATAGCCTCAGCTGCAAATTAACAAAAATTCTCCCACTACCTTGAATTGATTAATCTTTCGACTTCTCCACCCAAATTTTTAAATCCTCGATACATAATTACTTTCTTAATTGCAAGTAGACTATTGAAACAAATGTTAGCCTTGTAGTTGAAAAAATTTTGATCATCAAAATCCTTCTTTTTCGTTCCCTTGGTCATTCTCGGTGTCATGGTAATCTAAGAAAATTTGATACAATCCAAATAAATTCCCATAATTTCCAGAAATCATAATGTGGAACATTTTAAATTTAAATCTACTAAGTAAGAGTTTTTCACCAAACATTTTTCTCCAAATCTTCAAAAAAAATTTTAAAATTTTGGATCTCGACAATGTAAGTAAATCCTTGGTGAAAAATTAAAAATTTTTAGTTCAAAGTGTAGCCCTTAACTAGAGAAGATGAAATCTGAACTTTGGTTGCCATGAAATTGCCCCAAATCTAAGCACTAGTAAGCCCTAAGTGCAAAAACTAGAGGTTGAAGGTGACCAAAAAGGTAAGAATAGTGTTTTTACTATGCAAATCATGAATTTTAATGGGTTTGGGGATTTTCGGGTCGAGGGCGCTGTCGGCGCCCATGCCAGTGTCGTCAGCGCTAATGGCAAAAAATTGACCTTTTTAATTTTTGCAATTTTCAACTTTCTTTCAATTCACCCCAAATTCTATTTAATCTTTTTGAACACTAATTTTCATCTTAAAATAATTCACAAACAACACTAACATTTATATATGAAAATACACTTTTTGCAAATACGTTTTTCTAATCACACTTTTACATACAAAAAGCAAACTAAATTATAATTTAGCGTCGAAATTAAGCCACAGGACTGGAATGCTGACACAAAACTTTACACACAATCAAAGTTAATAGAGTTTTAACGCAAAGTAAAGTAAATTAAAGTAAAGTAAATCCATACAATCACATTAAAAACATAATTACTTTAAAATAATAGAGAGTCCAACTTCTTCAATTATTCTGCTTCATTTTCAATACTTTCTCCTCCCCTACTATCTCTCATAGACTGGTAATGGATGTACAAATTGTAGAAAGATCGGTATGAGAATTGATCAGTCAATTTTTCATTGATACATTCACTTTTCTAGAGCATATGCACCAATCCTGCTTCAATTGTTCCAGTATGATCAAAGTTTTCCTTCATCCTCCACTCTAGATGATTAAAAAAGTAGTTAAGATTTCCTATTGCATTCATAATACTTTGAAGTTCTCTTTCTATTTTCTTCATTTTCTTCTCCAAAGCTATTGAACTTTCAACTATTTGTGGCATTAATGGTGTTGAAGCTTGTGATGCATTATCCAAGATAACATCTAATGCTTCATTTCCATTCCTAATATAATTTTCATCAATAGGAATCATGTGCTCCCAAGGTAATAATACTTTCTTCCAACTTTCATATGGAACTTGAGATTGACTGCAAAGTAAGAAAATAGTAGAAGGATGCCTCAGTCCATATATTGGCCCATTCATAATAATACCCATAATAGATTTGAAAATAATTGATCCTGCATCAATAGGCTTTTCCATTTGAATACAATAGTTTAAAATCAAATTTTCTTTTGTAACTCTACTAATCTTCATGGTAGAGAGTAATTTTGCAGATTTGAAAAAATGTCATTATTTTGATATTGGATTAAGCAGTGAAACGGAGAAACTAACGTATACCTCATCTCTAATTTCCCAATTATCATTTTCATCCATCATAAAGTTATATACATCTTGCATCATATCTCTAGTTGGGATAAAATTTGTATAATGATAGATTGTAACGTTTTCTATCATATACAAATCATGAATTTAAGCCGGAGTAAATGTTACAGCCTTACCTCAAACGAAGATGACTCCTTGGGTAATTCCATGTAAGTTAGCATAGAATTTCTTTACTACTAGTACAACAACTGCAGCGGTAGTGTAGCATAGAACTTCCCAACATCTCTGTACAATGTTTTTCTCCATCTGTGAACTTGGATTAAACAATCCATGATTGACAAAGCCTCTCTCCTTGATAAGTCTCTTTTTTCTAAAGACTTTGTCAAATAATCTCTGCACGTCAAAACTGATAAACTTTTTTTTTATTGAAAGCTCCATACCTTGAAGTATTTCTACAATTAAAAGCAATGTATTTTGAAATTTGGAAGTTTTTGGTCATCCAAGGTAGTTTTTAGGCCTTTAAAAACACCTCTTGGTGGTTATTTTGAAGTGAAATCCTGCCAAAATTTGCCAAATATATTCTGAACCGCATGAACTACTGTCACGGTAATCGGTGCTCCCAATGGCGTTGTCTGTGTCATGGTCAGTGTAGATGGGCGTCATTGGTGCCAGAGGCTAAAATTGTGTCTCTTATATTTTTTTGTTCAATTTGATTCTAAATTTTCCTCCGATATAAATATTTGTCTTAACTTATGATATATAAAATTGTGTAGAATTCAAAAATATTATTATTTCCTAATATATAAAACACTTGTTAAAAAAATAGTAATATATACATACATACATAGATTTATATATGGGTTGCCTCTTACAAAGCGCTTAGTTTAACGTCATCATCCCGACGTACTATTGTTTAATCAAGATAACTTAACATCAAAATTTCCTTAATTTTTGGCATGTGCCCTTCATAATAATGTTTCAATCGATGTCCATTAACTTTGAATTTCTTTCTAGTTTTAGGATATTTAATAACAACTGTTTCATAATGATAGACTTTAATCACTTTAAATGGTCATAACCATCTGGATTTCAATTTTCCTGGAAATAATCTCAATCTTATATTATATAATAAAACTTTTTAACCAAGTTTAAACTTTTTTTAATAATCTTCCGATCATACCATATTTTCATTTTCTCTTGGTAGATTTTTGCATTATCATATGCTTCATTTCTAATCTTCTCAAGTTCATTGAGTTGCAATAATCTTTTCTCACTAACATCTTTTAGACTAAAATTAAATTCCTTAATAGCCCAAAATGTTTTATGCTCCAATTCTACTGGTAAATGACATGTTTTTTTTTTCAAAAATAAGTTAAGTATGCCCATAATGCAGTTTCTAATCTAGCAGACCAATCCAATTTATAGAGATTTACAGATTTTTCTAAAATTTGTTTTATTTCACGATTTGATATCTCTACTAGACTGCTCGTCTGAGGATGATAAGCAGTAGAGAATCTATGCATAATATCATATTTTTTTAATCAATTTATCGATTCTCTTTTTTCCTAAAATGGGATCCTCCATTTATAATAATTACTCTCGATAATTCATATCTTGTAAAAATATTTTTATTTGAAAATTTAGAAACACTCTGAGCATCACATTTAGGTTCGGTAATAGATTCAATCTATTTGAACATATAATCAACATCAAGTAATATAAATAAAATTTCTAAAAGAAGGCATAAAAGGTCCCATAAAATTAAATCCCCACAAATCAAAAATTTCAACTTTCAATGTGTAACTTAGAGGCATTTCATTTCTTCTAGAAATATTTCCTACTCGCTGACATTGATTACATGTTTTAACATATTCATTAACATCTCAAAAAAGAGTAGACCAATAAAATTTAGCCTGCAAAATTGTATATGCAATTCTATTTGTTCCAAAATATTCTCCAAATTTAAAATCATGACATCTTTCAATTATTTGTTGAGTTTCCTCATAAGGCGCACACCACATAGTAATTAGATCTTTACATTGTTTATATAAATATGGGTCTTTCCAAAAATAGAATTTTGAATTATATATAAATTTCTTTAATTGTTGATTCTTAATATTTGGTGGTAAAAAATCACTTACACTATAATTTACTATATCGACATACCAGGGTTATTCATTTCTTCAATACTATATAATTGTTCATGAGAGAAATTTTCTAAAATTTCATTTACAAGATTAGTTAATATTTCTTTTTCTAGTCCAAAAAAATGATCAGTTATTTGATCATCATTTTTCTTTCTATCAACTACAATAAAATCAAACTCTTGTTATAGAAGTATCCATCTAATTAATCTTGGTTTAGCATCCTTCTCTTGCAACAAGTATTTGATAGCAGAATGACCTATATGCACTATACATTTGGTTCCAATCAAGTAAGTTCTAAACTTATCAAAGGCATAGACAATAGCTAATAACTCTCTTTTAGTAGTAGTGATTAATTTGAGCATCATTTAGAGTTTTACTAGCATAATATATTACTTTAAAAACTTTGTTGTACCTTTATCCTAAAATAGCTTCAAAAGTGTAATCACTGGCATCCCACTTTATTTTGAATGGTTTCTCCCAATCAGGTGGAACTATTATAAGTGCAGTGATTAATTTTTCTTACAATAATTCAAATAATTTTATGCATTCCTCATTAAAATCAAATTTTGTATCTTTTTCTAAAAGTTGGCATAATGGTTTAGTTATTCTTGAAAAGTTTTTCATGTAATGCCTGTAGAAACCAGCATGTCCTAGAAAGCTTCTGACCACTCTAACCATAGTAGGAGGTGGTAATTTTTCAATAACTTAATTTTTTACAGGATCTACTATTATAGATGCAGTGATTATACAATTCCTCCTACAACAATAAATTGACATTTTTCCCAATATAATACTAGGTTGATTTTTTCACATAATTCTAGAACTTTTTCTAAATTATTTAAACATAATTCAAATGAAGTCCGGTATACAGAGAAATCATCCATAAATACTTCCATTCCATGTGCAATCAAATTACTAAAAATTGACATCATACATCTTTGAAATGCCGCAGGTGCATTACATAGTCCAAAAAGTATTCTACGAAAAGCAAATGTTTCATAAGGGCTTGTAAATGTTGTCTTCTTTTGATCCCAGAAGCAGTTGGAATTTGATGATACCTGGTATATCCATCAAAAAGCAGTAATATTTGTTTCCAGCCAATCTATTTAACATTTGGTCTAGAAAGGGTAACGAAAAGTGATCTTTCCTGGTGGCCATGTTTAATTTTCTATAGTCTATAAAAACTTTTCAACCAATAACTTGGCTTATTAGAATTAATTCATTTTTCTCATTTACTTCAACTGTCACTCCTCCTTTATTTGGAACATAGTGAAATGGACTCACCCAAGCACTATCTGAAATAGGATATATAATTCCAGCATCTAACCATTTGAATATTTCTTTTTTAACAACTTCATTTATTATTGGGTTTAATCTCCTTTGAGGATCAACTTTAGGTTCGTATTGTCATGTAATAGAATTTTGTGCATACAAATTGAAGGACTAATTCCTTTAATATATGTTAAAGTCCATCCAAAAGGCATTTTATATTTTTTAACATTTCTATTAATTTTTTTTCTTAAATTTCAGTTAACTTGGTACAATAATAGACAATGTGGATGAATCTCCTAAAAACACCTATTTTAAATGAGCATGTAATACTTTCATTTCAATTTCAAGTGGTTTAATACTCAAGGGAATAAGATTTTTATTATCATTTTCCAACAAATCTAAAGTTTCAAATTTGTATTGAATAAAATCTAAATTCTCTTCTTTTATTTCATTCTCATTCTCACAATATTCTTCTTGTCTTAATTTTTCTTCAAACACTTCCTTAAATTGCTCATTACTTAGATAATATGTAACTTCCATCCTAAAACATTCATTATCTTTTTCTATTGCGGGATATTTTAAAGCTTTTGCAATATTAAATGTTACTTCTTGATCATTAACTCTCATTATTAATTTTCCTTTTTGTACATCTATCACAGCTCTCTCTATTGCAAGGAATGGTCTCCCCAAAGTAATATAAGTCTCTTTATCTTCCTCCATATCTAATACTATAACGTTTATAGGAAAAATAAATTTATCCGCTTTTACTAATACATCTTCTATAACTCCTTTAAGATAAGTTATTGATCGATCAACTAATTAAAGAGTTACAGTAGTAGGAGAAATCTCTCATAAATGTAAACTTTTAAAAATCGATAGAGGCATAAGATTGATACTTGCTCCTAAATCACATAAGGCATTTCTAAAAAACTTTTCACCAATTGCACAAGGTATGGTAAAAATACCAGGATCTTTTAACTTTTCAGGAAGCTTTTTCTGAATAATAACGCTATACTTTTCACTAAGTGCAAAGGTATCATGATCTGCAAACTTCCTTTTCTTATTTAGTATATCTTTCATAAATTTCACATAACTTAGCATTTGTTCTAAAGTCTCAATGAAAGGAATGTTTATCATTACCTTTTTAAGGATTTCCAAAAATTTTGTAAATTATTTGTCTTTATTCCTCTGCTTCAATCGTTGAGGAAACGAAGGTAGTGGTTTTTCTAAAGAAACTTGCATTTGTTCATTTTATTATGGTTTCTTTCAATCTATTCCTTCTCCTCATCAACTTCTGTTTCTCTTTGGATTCTTGTTTCAACTTCTTATCCACTTCGTAATTGAATAGCTTTAATTTGCTCCTTATTTTGATCTTTTGGATTAATTTCCACAGTACTCGGAAGATTTTCTGAAGATCTGTTACTAAGTGCAGTATCAATATGTCTCAATTGATTTTTAATATTTCTAATAGCAGCCCCTTTATTTTGTATTTGATTTCTCATATTCAACATCACTTCTTCCATCACCAACTTCTTTTCTTTAACTTGTGGTTTAGGGTTAGAGAAACTGGAGTTGATGAGGAGAAGTGTATGCTTCCTCAAAAGGTTTTGACATTAATGATCCCCTTGTAGCAGCATCTATAATAGACATAAGTAATCCTACAAATCAATTATAAAAAGTTTAAATTATTAACCAATTTGGCAAAGCTTGGTGTGGACATTTTCTAAGGAGATCCTTAAATCTTTCTTAGGCTTCATATATCGATTCCCCTTCAAACTGATAAAAAGATGTAATATTGTTTCTAAGCTTAGCAATTTTTTAGGGTGGAAAATATTTAGCCAAAAATTTTAGTGATAGTTCTCCCCAAGTTTTGATAGATCCAACTGTTAATGAATTTAACGAAGCTTTAGCTTTTTCCCTTAATGAAAAAGGAAAAAGTTTAAGCCTAACAACATCATTAAACACTCTATCATATTTAAAAGTAGCACATATTTCAAGAAAACTAGCAAGATGTAAGTTAGGATCTTCAGTAGGTGTTCCTCCAAACAGATTATTTTGTGTCATTTGGAAAAAAGCAAGTTTAATCTCAAATGAATTATCAGCAACACCAGGATTTTGAATAGTTAAGTGAAGTTCATCTACTGTAGGATTAACATAATCTTATAAAGGTCTTTGTTGATTTTCATTTGATTATCTAAGTTATTCACCATTTCATTCAAAATTTTTAATTTCTTTTTTGTTGTTTTCAAATTTTTCTAATAGTACGTTCTAATTCTGAATCGTAACGTACTTAATCTTCAAATCCAATATTTCACAAAAACAAATATAATAAGCAAAGAAATTTTTTTTAAAAATACTCGTAAATATATATAGTTATATATTCTTTTTGAATTTATCATTATATATATATATATTTTATTTTTTTATATTTTATCTCTAAATTTCCTAATTTACCAAATCTATTTAATTTACCGTTACCTTCCTCGGCAACGGCGCCAACAACTTGATCCCCGAAAATAATGTTGTGTAAAAATTATAAAGTTGACTCCACTTTACAATTGCACCAAAAACTTGATGTGGTATTTTATAAATAAGAATGTTAATCACTTAATGTAGGGATTTTATGCAAGTATATGTATCATTTATCAAGTAATTTAATACTTTCTATTTAAGTCCCAAATATAGATCCCACGAGAAATGTTTAAATTTGAAATGATAAATTAACTAGAAAATTCACAGAAATAAAATGAAATTGTTGTCACTAAGTTTGAATGTTTGAGATACTATCAGAACTAAATTATTAACTACTATCAAAGTTTAAATGCAAAGTTTAAAACAGTAACTATTAAACTATGTTTATGTTCTGAAGTTTTCTAATATGAAAAAAGCATCTTTCCCACTACAATGAGTTTTTGGTAAAATGAGATGAGATAAATGGTTTAAAGTTGTATTGCACTAAAAAAGAGTTCGTAGGACCCAAGTCTTTCATGTCAAATTTCTTGCTCAATAAAGCTTTCAAACCACGAACATCATTCATATTCTTTGCAGCAATCAGTATATCATCAACATACTAATTTAGTGTTATAGAAAATCATTGGCTAATCTTAAGTTTAGTCCCTAAATCCGTGGCTAGGCTAGGAGGATACTTGCTCTCACTCCAGAGCTCCCACTTCCCTTTCCCTGAAGGCTAACGCTCGTTTTAGTTCTTAAACATTAAGACTGAATTGGGGATTTTAGTCTGTCACCCTAAAAATTTCCAACCCAACAATGTATATTTCCCTATTTATTTGCACTTAATTCCATGAATGAAATACTCCTTCATGGAATTAAATGTGATTCTCACTCTATTGTAGAAATCATACTCCATTTCCCCGATCATTTGTTTCACAACGTATTTTAACCGTTCAATTGGCCAGATCAAAAAATAAATTAAGAACAGAGTTGAAAAACCATCACAATTTATTTTATATTTTAACATTGACACATCTAAATTATTTTGTCATTTCACAATATCTTAGATTAGGGAGAAAGACAAAGGAAACTACACAGACTTCAAGAGAAAGATACAAAAAAACACAAATTTCATATATAAAAGAAAGTTCATACAATAATAATAAACAAACAACACTTAACTGAAACTCTTTCTCAAAGCAAATCCCTTGTAGTCTCTCTTAGGAAATTTAGGAAGAGGAAGTCTCTCACTTCTCTCCCTCTTCAATACTCTTAAAGAAGAATTCGCACTCAAACTCACCACAAAAACCCAAAAATTTAAAGAAAATAAATGACTAATGAACTCTAAGTGGCTATAAGGAAAGTGGAATAGCGTGGAAGAGAGTGAAAAGTGGTTGAAGGGTGAGAAGGGGCTCAAAGGGGGTGAAGAAGAGGCCTTTTCTGATGAATTTTAGCACTAAATAGAGCCTAATGTCGGTTTTCTAATAGGTGCATCCAAAAACTCTTTAAAAAGCATCCAAATTTGTCAAATCTTCTAGAAATAGAGTCTGAAACGACAATGGCGCTGTCAGCGCCCATTCTGGCACCGTAGGCGCCAGTAGCCATTTAATTAATCCGCGCTCTCTGTCAAATGGCACCGTCAGTGCCCAGTCTGGCGTCTTCGGTGCTGAACATTTCTTTTAAAGCTCTATTTTGACTCCAAATTCCATCTTTTTTTTTTCACTTTTGCTTCAAGTCCTAAAAATCAACAACCTGGAAGAAAACATGAAAGTGTCTTCCTTTAAAGCACAATTTTATCAAAAATGAGTATAAAATATAGGTCTAAAAATGTATATATTTTTAGTGCATCAATACCAATTAATGAAATCATAGAAATTATATAAAAATGTAATAAATCTGAATTTGGGGGACACTTTGGAGTGGATAAGACTGTAATTAAAATTTTACGCTTTGGACTTATTGACCTACATTACTTAAGGATGTTAGTACTTATGTGAAAGCTTGAGATAGATGTCAAAGTGTAGGCAATATTTCTAAAAGAGATAAAATGCCTCTAAATTTTACTTTGGAAGTTAAAATTTTTTATGATTCAAGTTTTGATTTTATGGGACCATTTATACCATCTTAAAGAAAAAATTATATCTTATTAGCTATGGATTTTGTGTCTAAATGGATTGATGTTGTGAATGCTTCAAAATTTTTAAACAAAAATATTTTTAATAGATTTGGAATTCCAAGAGTAATCATTACTGATGGGGAAAGTCACTCTAAGAATTTTAAAATTGACACATTACTTGGAAATTATGGAATTAAACATCAAATTGCCACAGCTTATCACGCTCAAACCAGTGGTGTAGCAGAAGTATCAAATTGAGAAATCAATAAAAATTTGGAAAAAACTACAAATCCTAATAGAATTGATTGGTTTGATAGACTTGATTCTGCGCGATGGGCTTATAGTAATGCTTATAAAACTCTTATAGGAATGTCACCATATAGGCTCATATTTGGAAAAGCTTGTTACTTACCAATTTAGTTAGAACATAAAGCTTACCGAGCTATAAGAGAATTTAATTATAACATAAAGGATGCTAAAGAAAAACAATTATTGCACTTAAATGAGCTCGAGAAAATTAGGAATGAATCTTATGAAAATGCTTGAAATTATAAAAAGAAGATGAAAAATTGGCATGATGGGAAGATTCTAAGAAAGGATTTTGAGCCTGGACAAGAGGTTTTATTATATAATACTCAATTGAAATTATTTTCCAAAAAAATTAAGTTCAGGTTATTGGGGTCATTTATTGTGACAAAAGTTTATCCTTCTTGAGGTGTGGACATTAAAGATTTGAAAACTGAACATATGATTAAAGTATATAGACATAGGTTAAAAACTTATATAAGTGAAATCAATCCATTTTATAAAAAAAACTTTGATGTTGGGTCAATCTAAGTAAAGTATTTGGATGCGTCGAGCTGACGACGTTAAACCAAGTGCTTTGTGGGAAACAACCCATAAACTATTTATGTGGTTTAAATCATGTTTTTTATTATTGTATTATCATCACCTTCTATTGCTAAAGTAGCATTTCAAAAAACTATTTAAGGATTTAAACATGATTAGAACCTGAAGGAATTTTCAATTGTTGAAATGGTGTTCACTAAGGCACTGGTGCCTAGGTGCTAAAAATGGCGCCTAAGCGCCAAATCCCAATGAAACTGGCACCTAGGCACCCAGTTACTGGTTGTGGTAAAAACTACCCCCATACAATTTTTCCCACTTCTTTCCTTTTAAACTGTCCTATCTTCGTCCCCAATCACCAAAACTTTGAAAGTTTGGCCTAGGATAAGGAATTTAAAGGGAATTTTAGTTCTTGCTTCCATGGAGAGTACAAACAACGGAATGGGAAATGGAGATAAGTTTGTGCAAAAAGATGCCCAAACCTATTTCAATGGGTTCTTATCATTGAGTTTAGAGAGAATGTCTAGCAAATTGGGAAGAATTGAAAAGGAGCATTCATCACTACATAATAAATTACATGAGATGTATCATCAATATTAGCATTTGGAGTGGCAAATGAAGCTTCAATTCAATCACATGGCGTGTTATCAAGATTCTCAGGTATCAATGTATTGTAACAATAAATGGATAGATAAAAAGATGGCTATGGATTTCCCTCACGTCCCTTTCTTTCACAGCTTTGATCGTAACTCTTGAAGGTGTGAAAGGGGGGATGAAAGTTCAGCCCACAACCATTGAAGTTTAGAAATAATTAAGTGTGTTTGATTTGTCATGTTTGTTAACTTTAGTAGTAGTTGTGTTGTGTGCTACCTTATGTAGTAGTTGATGTTGTATTGCCATTTAATGGTTAATAATGAAGCTATTTTTGTGAAAATCATGTGTTAGATGGGTGGAATTAATCTAGATTTAAAATTATAATTAACCAATTGGAAGATAGAAGATGTTGGGGAGACCATAAACATGAGGTTTGATTTTAATTTAATGAGAAATTTTTAGATAAAGATTTTGGATTTGTTGTGTTGCACTCAGAATCAAAAGAATGAAAAATATTGGGTCTAGCATCTAAGCGCCAGACTTCAGCACAACATGGCGCCTTGACAAAGAAACCAGCGCCTAGGTGCCAGTTCAACTGAACTGGCCGAAACTCCAAATTTTTGTTATTTAAACCAAACCCATGCCATTTTTGATGCCCTATGCATCTTTTTCTTCCTGCTTTTCATGAAAACCAGCACTAGGGTTTTTCTTAGAGCTCTAATCTTCAAGTTTCTTGGCCCAAACCATCGAATTTCATCTTCTTGAGGTTAGATCTACATTTTGGCATAGTTATTTAGTGATTTGATTTGTCATACATTGAGTGGAGTTTGAATTTAACAAAAACTTTTGATTGGGTGATGAAAAATCCATGGATCTTAGCCTCATTTTCTTGAAAAAGTTTGATGGAATACGCTTATCTTAATTTTAAAAATTGTTGTAATTTTTATTCAATTTTTTTTAGATGGCTTCTATAACGAAGTGAGGAAAGGGAAAAGAAACTTATGATAATGTAAAATTTATAAAATTTTAAAGCACAAATTTGCCAGCTACAAAGAATTTTTATTGTCAAGGAGGCTTATTACAGAACGAAGTTTTTACAAACTCAGTGATTGACACTAGGAGAGCTTTCGCTATTTCATTATTGTATTCGTCATTCATGTTGTACGATAATTTTATGCATACTTACCTGAAGCATATGATGATGAGATCTTATTTCGAGGAAGAAGAGTTGAGTTTACTTCTGAGCAGATTAATGTAGTATATGGTATGCTCCTTCTATTTATTGCTTCTATTTTGAGTATACAACATCTGAAACAGAGTTGGACCAGATCATGGCATATTTGACTGATAAACGTGGAGCCTAGAAGATTCGAAGTGTTCATAAGTTAATTTTTTTCTTTCATGCTCAATGCCACATCAAAGGTCTAAATTATTTTATTTCAGCTCGCCTCCTTCCTTTAAATCATTTAAGTGAAGTGACAAGAGAAAGAGCCATATTAAACTATTGCATTCAAGAAATGAAATCTATTGATGTTGGCTCTCTTATCTTTGAGACTATTATTTCTTATGCCCGAGCTAGCACTACTTTAGGTCTAGGCTTTGCTTCTTTAATTTTTACTATTTGCAAAGACTCTAGAGTGAAGTTTGATCCTTGGGAGGAGCAGTCAAAGCCACTTAAGCCTATTGGGAAAGCTAATGTAGATGTTTATGGACGACGTAGAGGTAGAGCTTCTGATGCACCTTCTCATACTACTTCTATGCCTTCTACCCCTAGAACTTCAACTTCCACTGCTACTGAGCTACCATCTAGTTTCTAGGAAGTGTTGACTGAGAGATACTTGGAGCACCATATGATATGTTTATGATGCAATGTTGTATGTAAGTGTTGCCTCACTTTTGGTTGAGGTTTATGTTTTCCTCTTTAGTAGCCTAGAGTCTAGCCATAGGGCTATCATGTTGACTATTCCTAGAAAACTAGAAAAGGAACCCTCACCATTATAAATTCTAAACTCTTCCTTTCTTAACTTGAAGTTCCACATATTGGTTCTAAACTTAGTATGTGGGGTGAGTATAGACGATCTCAAGGAGAGTCCCCATAAGACTGCTTGACCTTAGGGTTGACCCTTGATGTTGGTCTGGAGTTATTTCACTCACTTGCTCTCACTATCACATGGATCCACTCACAACTCTAAACTCAGAATTGTTGACTTTGATCCCTTGATCTTTTGGAAGACTCATGTAGATGGTCCTCTAGACCCACTAGCCTTAGGCTAGGGTTTAGCTAAGACCAGTACATAGAAGACCCAAATGGAGATTTCATTGCTCCATAGCTCATATAAGGTGGATGGCACCCCAATTCCACCAAAATATCCAACTGGACAATTTACTCCCAAATCCACCCAAATTACCTAAATGTCGTTGAAACTCTAAATTTAACCAAATTTCTCAAATTCATCCAAAATATCCTAACTTCTTCAAAAATCATTTCAAACCATTTCAAAATACCCAAATTGCCCAAATCTACCCAAAACTTCCAAAATTACCAAAATAACCTCAAATTTGACAAAATTACAAAAATACCTTGGCACCCAAACTTTCCCAAAAAAATCCAAAATCACTTCATATGTCTCCAAAATCAATTTGGACCCTTCAATTGAACCCAATTTGACCATTTTGACCAAAACCCCCGAATTATCTTTAAAGGCCTAATTTACCTAAATTCACTTCAAATGTCCATCAATTTAGCCCTAATTGCCCTCAATTTTAGTCCTAAACTCAAATTCAACTTTCATATGATCAATATAAACCAAATCTAAGCAAAATTGACCCATGCTTTGAGCTCAATTTTGATCCAAATCAAAAAACCCAATTTTGACCCTATGACTTAATCTCACCTAATTGAATCATATGATTCATTCAATTGCCTCAATTTCAATACTAAACTTTTCAGAATAATCCTACACATCAAATTGGACTTTAAATTTTACTCAATTTCAATCAAAATTTAAAATCCCAAAATTTGCCCCAAATTGGCTATGCCTCCAAATTCCACCAAATTGAATGCCCTAACCCCAAAATTGGCACTGAATTCATATTGAGAACTCTTCATGACATTCCTATAGACCATTCTGAACCATTAATTTGAACCTATCCCAACCTTAGCCCAACCTAGACCTAAATCTAGTCCAACATGCCCAAATTGACCAAAATCCCAAAATCTTTCAAATTGAGCTTCCAATTGAACTCTAAATTATTTCAATCCTTCACAAAAAAATCTTCATGACAATCTTTTACATAATCTTAATTAATCAATTGAGCTGAATTTCATGTCTAGCCTAACCCAAACCCAGCTTCTAGCCATTTTGACTCAAATTGAACCCATGCACGAAAATTGACTTAGTCATGCATAAGCTACAAAATTAATGACACCACAGCCACCAAATACTCCCTATGGACTAGGCTAAACCCACCTAAACTATCCAAGATGAGCTATGGACCAATGGTTCCTTGATTTAAGGGATTTCACCCCATATTTGGCCTAACCGCAAATAACTTGGCCATCTTCACTTACCCTTAGGAGTTAATCATCATTAAGCACGATATGGCTTCCCTGAGCCAAGAAGTAACCATACCCTAGCCAGCCACCAGAAACACCCAGCTCAAGGGATCTCCAAGTGGCCAAAACCCAAAATTAAACCTCCCTGACTTGGCTCATTCCCAATTGCCATTAGAGCCTTTCTTCCCTCCACCTCAACAAGCTTTAGCACACAATTCCCAGCTCTGAGCTCCACCAGACAACTATGCTATAAATGGAGCTCTCCTTGACCAAGGAAGAGAGTGTTGGGAACCTTAAAGAAACTCTCGAAAAATCTCACCAAAGCTTCTCCAAACCATCCCAAGTGCAATCCCCTTGCTCTCAACCACTGATAGCTACCCCTTAGAGCCAATTTATCCACTGAAATTTTCCCTAAAATCAGGACAAATCTCTCCACTCCACCACAGTGCACTAAACTTCAATTAATTGTGCACACACCATCTCCATATTGAAAGAAGTTGATTCCCCATAAAAGCCCCCTATGAAATAGCCTCTATCATAGCTCTAGACCAACACCTGAAATCCACCTTGGTCGAAATCATTCCTAGAAAGTTCACCAAAGCTTAAGACTTCATCCAAAGGTTCATTGGGTCCAATCAAAGCTACCACAACCATCTGATTAAGGCCTCCCCTCTCAGAGAAAGGTATTGAACCTCAACCCTAATCCGAGCTTATTTTGATTCTCCATTTGTAATGGCTTGATTTTATACATGATAATCATATTGATGTGTTCGTCTTGAGTAGATGAAGGTTTAGAAACAAACCTCATGTGATTTGGTTGAGTCTAGGCAAAGATCTTAAGGTTTTAGTGTGAACTGCTTACGGTTAAGTCACTTGGGGACGATAACGGAGAGCCCTCCTATAGTGCATGTATCCAAACAACAGAGGAGATCAAGCAAGACGAGCGGATGGTGCGTAAAGCATGGGCCGCATGGCGGTTGAGGTAGATGGCGGCGTTGAATGGGAGCACATCGCATGTGATTTCAAAGTCTCCATAGGATGAGTTGGTGTCGCGCTGGATAAATAGAAAGTAGGGAATTTTGAATTATTTTAAATGCCTAAACTTCAAAAATCCATATCTTTCTCTAGAAAAATCATAAAAATAAAAGAAAAATACCCTCTTTCTTAGTGAACAGAA
Organism: Phalaenopsis aphrodite; assembly: GCA_003013225.1. NCBI lineage: Eukaryota > Viridiplantae > Streptophyta > Magnoliopsida > Asparagales > Orchidaceae > Phalaenopsis > Phalaenopsis aphrodite. The sequence continues at coordinate 303,596 of NEWO01000661.1, read as the reverse complement.
GAGAATAATGTGGACTAAAATTAAAAATTATTTTTTTAATCCCTGATTTTTAATGAATTAAATACCCTCTATGGTATTTCAATTCTCCATGATTAAATATTACTCACCATGACTTGAAATTTTGAGGGTTCATTCCGCATAACAGAGGATGTGTCTTTAAATTTTTCCAATGTCATAGGACATCTATATGCTTCTAGCCCTAATTTTCAAGCTAAGGTAACCATTTTAGCTATTTTAATTATATAAATCAAAATATCATTTGAAAATTTATGGGAATAATTTTAGAAGGTTTCCTTATGGTCACAGAAGTTTAGAAAAAATATTACGATGCTTTGAATTATCCTCTAAATTTTTATATTTAATAAATTGTAAATATCTTATGTGAATTTGGGTAAATTGTTTACTTATAAAAAATTTGCAAATTTAATTCCACATTGTTCATAAAAATCATGTTTACTCACTGTAAAAATTTAAAAATTATTTGATTAAGTTCATATATTAAAGTTGATTTTCTAAGGAACCTTATATTTTTGTACAAAAGTATATATATTAAATTAAATACACTTGAGAAAATTATGAAAAGTGGTTTTTTGAGTTCCTTGTGATCAGAGGCACTTAGAAAAAAATAAAAAAAATGCTTTTTAGAAAATACTTAATTTTCAAGTCATATTTTGAATTTTAAAATAATTAAAAATAATTAAAAAAACCCAAAAATATCAAAAAATTTCAAAATATGCCTAATTATCCTCTGATCACTTGGGATTCATTAAAATATTTTCCCTAATTTTCCTAAGTTGAAAATAAATTTTAAAAGGCCTAAAAGTGGATTTTCCTTATTCTCCCATTAAAATAATTATAATAATTTAATTCAAAAAATCATGAAATTTTGTCTAAGTATTTATCTTATCTCAAGAAACTACTAATGTATTTCTCATAAAAAAAACTTTAATTTGGAAAGTCAAATAAATAATTAAATCAAATTAAATTTTGAGAGGTCCAAATATTCTCCTCTAGATATTGTCATTACCTCATGAATATGATACTTTGAACCCTCAAAGTCATTTGATTTGTGTTTAATGAGTTATGAGGTGACGTGCCCCAAGGGCAAAATAGTCATTTTAGACTTTGGTGCCTTAATCAAAATTTAGGACTAACCAACAGAGAATTGGTAATTTTGATCTTAATAAACATGTTTAGATGATTGAAATACAATGGATTAAAAAGGTAGAAAACCCACTCACTACCCTTGCACAACATCAACAAAATCATAATCCTCCTAATCTTCGTGGATTGGAAGTCAATTAAGATTTAATGATTCTTAAGTGATGGGCTTAAATCAGAAAGATGGTGATATACTTTTCTTAAGCCCAAAGTTAAGGATAATGTGATCATTCAATAGGGATACATATCACTTGAATCAAACTTTTGATAATCAACATTTCACTTATCATGATTGTTAAGGGCTTAATAGTGACCTAAGCTCGACACTTAAACTCAATTCATTGGATTTAGAAAATAATATGATTGGTGATTAATATCTTTAAACACTACAAGCTTGACCTTAATTGTGGCACCACATCCTTTAAATGACTTAAACTTGCCTTAGGGGCACTCACTCACATAACTTTTAAAGGGAACCTCAATTGATTGATCGAGTACACTATCCTCGGGATAATTAAATCATCAGGTCTCACTGAGCAACAGGGTAGTCACACTTCAACCTTGGATGATTAATGGAACAATATGACAAGTCCAAAAATGAACTCATAATATTTTAAGAGATCTTCCAAGTGATCTAGGGTCATGCCCCGAGCACTTCGAAATCTATTTGACATTTTGAAGGGCAAACTGGACTTGTCATACTTTTGTTCTAAAATCATCCACTAGGATCTTCTTAGACTAAACAAAATCATAACTTGGTGTTTGATAGCTAAACCTTCATCTACTTCTACAATTTAAATTCCCTACAAATCTATATGCATATCTTGCAAGTACTGAACTTTCAGGTGGTGGAGCGAGAAGAATCAGCTCGTACACTTTTAAATTAATGGATGTACCTTTCTGTACTTCTTGTCTTGAACTTGCATGTTAAAAAATGATTTCACCCTGCATGAAAACCAAAACTCCTAGAAAAGCCTAAAACCAAAGCTAAAATCAACCAAGATAAAATTCACCGCCACAACATTCAAAATACAAGACAACTTAAAATTTATTCACAAACATCAAAACAAAACAACATTTACAACAAAATTAAGATATTTCTATCGGATGATCGAGAATTCCTCAGAAGAGGTAACCTACGGTTGCTAACGAGATTTCTCATAGGCTAAATGAAAGTATGGAATTCATTAATTTGAGTTTAGTAAATCCATTTGTACTAAGTGAATTCGATAGAAAATAGTGGTACTCGAAAGAGTGAAAAATAAGATCCTAACAGTTGTTACTCTAATCAACTTTAATATACGCCATAATATTTAAAGAACCATAACCATAAAGATATTTGATTTGACATTATAACTTGACACATTAAAAAACTTAAACTTGTCACGATAAGGAGTTTGGAGCTAGCACTGTGGGTAGCACAACCATCTTCAACAGCAAGAGGATCTGCAACAACATATCTTTCCTTAGAATTAAACAACAAGTCATAGGATTTCAAGGTTGTTATCCTATGTAAAATAAATCCTCAACTTATCTTTACGCCTTTGTACAATTTTGTTGTACAATCTAAGCCCTAACTTGTTTCAGGATTCTAAAGTTATTGTTTTTCATGATCTAAATCATCACATCTTTTAGGCTATTCGTGTGATTGTTTCACATGAATGTAAGCTCTAACAAATAAAATTGACAGGATCAAACACTTAAATATTTCTCCACTAAACTGAAGCCAAATCAAAGAATAGCTTGGGAAGTCACTGAGGTTCTCCTCTGGATCTATGACATCCTTTAGTTCTTCCTCCTTTGGATTCCACAAAATGTTCCAAATTGAGGCATTCCCCTTTCACATCTCTTTGTACGATCTTATTGAAAAGTCCTATCCTTTTAACCTCTTTGAAGATAATATTCCTGATTTTAATCGAGAGTTTTCTTAGGTGACTTCGATTATCTAAGATGTAATTAACTATAGAGGCTTGCCCTTATAGGAAGCTTTTTCGAACCTAGTTTAACATAAACCCTATTTAATTTTTTATTTTAAATAAGACAACTTAGCAGCAAATAAAATAGTTTTGCATACCAAACAGATGTCATATATTTCTTAGTTTATTTGATCGAGCCTCACCCTTAAGTCTTCTGTTTCTCTTTCGGGGTAGATACAGGGTTTGAGGTATATTGCTCTTTCATTTAAACTATAAAAGATATGGGGTCAGTTTGATTTCAT
>NEWO01000661.1:267802-300067 GCA_003013225.1 Phalaenopsis aphrodite | reverse complement strand
TGTGTGTGTGTGTGTGTGTGTGTGTATATATATATATATAAATTAAATGTCCTTGCGAAGCGGGTGACAAAATTTCAATTCCGGCGGCCGACAGTTTCCAACGGGCAACTCCACACCCAAAATAGTGCCGACAGCTTCTGACGACTCCGCTGGTGAGTAGCTTCTATCTCCATATTAATCAAGAAATATTATCTTCAAACATCGGTAACGTGTCAATGTCCCTCTTGGACCAAATTCCTCTTCTTATGTTGGCATGCTTTACCCATTTATGTCTTAGGAAAGTACAATCAACTCATTTGGACTTCAGGACCATCTGTTCATTCACTTTTGAATAGAGAGGTTCTGGAGGCCATTAAGGACTTTTTAATCTTAGGTGGATCCCCAATAGGTATGTTGGTGAACTAGTTTCACCTGTGCATTGTGCATTGTAAAGTCAGTCCCCCCGCACTAGTTCTTGAAATGCATTTTTTTCCTTTTCAAGTTTGATGTGCTATTTTATAAATTAAATCGGATTGTGTCGTGGTGCACATGCTCTTAAATTTTCCTTATATTAATTAAATCTTTCTACTTTCAAAATATTTTTACTATGTTTTGAAATTTCTATAAATTAAATAAATAATTACCCAGTCTACAGAGCAACCTCTGTTAATTTGTAGTGCTCAGACTAAGATTACTAGGTATTGGCTAAATTGCTAACCCCAGGACCTTCTCTTTTTGAAGCAGTTGCAATGGTGTGTCCAATGCTCACCTTTTCTCGTAACCTGCTGACAAGTCGTTATGCCTGCAATGCTGCTTTCACCATCAAGTTTGGAGTCGGATTTGAAGATCTTGAGGTTGTTCTCGAGAAAGCCCCGTTCGTCATAATGAAGGTCACCACCCCAGAGGTTCAGGAACCGTCTACTGAGTTTATCCTGAACTGTTTCCCTTCTTACAAGAAGGTAAATACTACCGCCACCATGACACCTGCTAAGCCTGTTGCTCCCATTTTTTACTCAAAAAAAAGAAGTTATGATCGTAGAATACCCGATTGAAGGATTGGTTGTCCTGTCATCAGTATTTGAAATCGAATCGAGTTTGAGGACCGCACTGTTAACCCAAACGCAAAGGAGAAGCCGCAGCCGGAAAGTTTGGAGGGCTACTGAAGCCCGAATTTCCAAGGAAGTACCTATTGATGAAGTTCCTCACCAGAATGCGTTAGGATTACCAGACACCTATCCAATTCTGCAAGGGAGTAGGTTCCATCCCTTAATGGATACTAATGGGTATGAAAGTATCTATAAGATCGTCGTTACTTTACCGTCACTCCATGAACATGATGGGGAGAGGAAGAATCCTACTCCTATCACCCGAGTTAGTTCAATTTTTCAAAAACTAGCTGCCAAAGTAGGTTGTTCAGTTGGCGAGTTACTCAAATGAGTGGGGTGTGCAGTATCCCCGTGCATGAAGAAAGAAATTCTAAAAGACATCAGATCTACTAGAAAATCTCAGAAATCAACTGATGCTTTGTCTGCTCACATTCCTATTTGGTTTCACTTGAGAGGCAGAATTGATACCACCATTGATACTACTGTTTCTACTTCCTCTAAACTCGCAGGACGTCAACCAGTTAATTTGCGTCGTGGACCAAGAATTCTACCAATTATCGGTCACAAAGATGTTCTTAAAGTTCCAAAAGATAAGATGAAGAGGTTACCGAGTACTGTATCTGGTCTACGCCATGGGGAGCATACTTCTATTTGACATACTGTTATTTCTCCTCAGACACCTAGTCTTAAGACATCACCATCAAAGAAAAAGTTATGGGTACCCAAGGTCGCCGTACCGATACTGTCCAATAACCCCGCAGGGTAGGATCATGAATGAAGCAAGGTCTGAAGTATCTGACATAGCTGCAGCAATTGCTAGCCATATGGATGAGCAAGTAGAGGATGTCCAGCAGAGTTGTCCATATCTTAAGGTGCTACAAGAATCAATAATCGAAGAAAAGGTCGAAAGGCTCTGGGTTGAGATTTCTTAGTTGGCCCGAGAACATGGAGTTGCCATTGATGATGATGAAGACTTTGACTTCAATGATTACCTCGAGGAAGATTTCATGGATATCTATGTCATTGAGACCAGAGCCGATGCATCTACGCGCGATGCTCAACCAGTCGTCGAAGAGAACGACATAGATGAACTACGTAGGATTGTTTTCTTAAGGGATGAGCAAATCAGCCAAATGGAGAAAAGAATGGAAGAGATGGCCACTGCTATGACTGCCATGGCCACAGTTTAGGGACAGTCTCAACCACCACAGCTTGCCTCTCTAAAAATCAATCAACCGTAGATTATACACATCATAGATGAAAAGAGAGAAGTCACCTCAGCAAATAGATATGATTAACCAAAGAAAGATTCTCCATCAAGCACCATGTCAGAAAAGGTATTTAAGCAAATAGTCGAGCAAGTTCGGGAGGTCTTAGCCCAATCTAAGGGTGGTGAATTGATTTTGAAGGGTAGACCTTACCCGGAGGAGTTCAATGTCGTAACCTACCCTAAGGGTTTTGTGTCACCAAACTTTAAGATATTTGACAGTACCGGAAATCTGAGACAACATATAGTACATTTTCGAGTCAGTTATGGTAATACAGGAGGAAACAAAGCTCTACCCTTCCGACAGTTTATCTATAGTCGGTCAGGAATCGCTTTTGATTGGTATGTCGAACTACCAAACAAATTAGTCAAGACATTCTGCGAATTAGAACAATTGTTCTTAAAAACATTTGTCGGAGAGCAGGATCATGTGTTTATTGGAGATCTTGTAGTAGAGAAGAAAAATCCCAACGAGACTAGTGGATTAAATTTTGAGGTGGAGAAACCTTAGCATGAAATGTGAACCTCAACTACAGGAACATCATGGGATTGAGATCTTACTCAAGAGCATCCATGGGTGAGTAACTTTCATGCTCAAGGGTCTCACCATTAAATCATTTGAGAAGCTACTCAGCAAGGCTAGCAATCTTCAAGAAGAATTCAAACATATAGATTCTCATGAGAAGGTCGAGAAGTCTAGGACAACCAGAGTTTTTGAAAAAAAGTCTGGAACAGTGGCAACAGTTGATAAAGGAAATCATCCAATGAAGATACATGCAGAGAATTCTTGTGAGTCATCATCACAGCATGCTCAACAACAAACACAACAGTATGGTCAGTCTAGCCAGCAACCGCATTACGGAGGATCATACCAAACAGAAAACAAGAAAATGTTCATTGTGGAACGTAGGAAAGTGATGTATTCCTTCAAAGATGAAGTAGTACCCAAGATGTTCAGAAGTCTGATGAAGAAACCTGAATTCAGATTACCAGATACAAAGAAACCTGAAGAGGTTGAAAAGAAGGATCAAACAAATTATTGCCCATATCATAGATTGCTCGGACACACAATAGAGATATGTTTCATTTTCAAGGATTGGCTTAAGAAAAATCTTAAAGAAGGAAATATAACGATCCCGAAAGAATATTTAAAAGAACCTGAAAAAGTTTCTATAAATATGATTTCGGCTGAGCCAGTCTCTCCGATTGACCCATGTACTAGAAAAGATAGATGGAGTATAGTTTAGAGCAAGTCGTTCAAGAAAATACTGAATCAAATCTAGAATGCATCAGCACAAGCTTCCATTCAGATTCTTTAGCTTGTCAAGCCTGAGATGAAGATTCTGCCAGAAGATCCGCTGCCACCAAGAAGAAGAAGAACACCACCACAAAGAATGATATCACGGGGGGTAAGATAGGGGCTGCCTTTGCTACATTAGTTGTCTCAGATTCCATGAAGAAAATCCTCAAACCCCTGACCTTGTTTAACTATCCTATTGCCCCTCCAGGGTCTTATGAATATAATGATTATGATTTTGGCTACTGGTGATAGCATAACTGATCGTGACCAATCTAGATTTGATCTTGATTCTCAAAATTATCTTCAAATCGTACTTGAGTCTGATGAACTCGCTAACAAGACTGAAGAAGAAATTGACAATACCGATTACGATAGATCCAGAAGTGAAGAACCTATCCTTGAGTGTCGCGACGCACCACTTTTCATCAACTTAGATCTTTCTGATAAAAAAGAAACACCAAAAAATTTGATAATGGTATCTCAAGAAGAAGAAATTATAGAAGTGAACTTAAGGAGCGGGAGAGTGTTACCCCTGAGGACAGCTCCGACGGATAAAGGAAAGCAAATAGTAACTCAAGAAGAGCAACCTCCACCTCCGCTAGTGGAAGAACCACATAACTAAGAGAAAATTGGAGGATCATACAAAGTGGATTACAATGTGCGAGCTCATCTTAGGAAGCTGTAGGCCAAATTAAGCATCTACGATGCTCTAATCCTGTCAAAGGAGATAAGAGAGTCTCTGGTTACAGCTTTGTTTGACCTAGAGATTTGTTTAGCCCAGTTGGCCAACACATCCTCGGATGAAGTTTGCTCGTTGAAAGAATGGTCTGGGATAACCTTTACAAATGAAGAATTGCTGCTCGGTACCATCGACCATAATCGTCCACTCTATATTTCTGTTGACATCGTCAGATTTGTGTTGTCCAAGGTTTTGGTAGATCCTGGAGCATCACTCAACTTGATGAGCCTATAGACATTGGCCTATTTGGACATTGAAGCTATGGAGCTTATAGCCGATAAAATGATTCTAAGAGGATTCAACTAAAAAGAAGAGAGAGATCTTAGATCATATACATAACTTATGAAGGTTGGAGAGCTAATAACAACCGCTAAATTCTATATCATCGACGTCAAGACCTCTTTTAATGCCCTACTAGGTCGACCATTGATTCACAAACACAACATGGTTCCATCATCTCTACACATGTACATTAAGTATTTCAAACAAGGACAAGAGCATTGCATCAAGGGAGATTTACAATCATTTTCAGTTCATGAAGTTGACATTCATGAAGATGTTGCTTACTACATGCCATCAAAGAAAATTGTCTTCTCTTGTGAAGTTGTGACAAATAAAAGTGAAGATTTAGAAGAATTACAATGGCAAGGCCATTCAACTCCACTTCAGCAATCTTCCACCACTCTTTTGTAATAAGTTGGTGGGGGTTTTTTATTTTGCGCACCCAAGGTTGAGGCTGGGGATGTGGATGAGCAAGAACTAATTTAACTTTTGAACGGACTAGGCCAATCATAAACATTGATGATGAAGAAAGTTATGAGTATGAAATAATGATGACAAAATAGAAGAAATATCGGTACAAGATATCCTTGGAAGACATGGAGGAAAGTGAATATGAGACAATTTATGATTGGATAAACCACAATGTGAACACCATGACCCTTACTCTGATTCTCCCTCAACAAGTCAAGAGTTTTGAAGTCAGGGAGGTCCGTAGCGCTGGTTTAAAGCAAATCAAATTTTATTATGCTTCTAATTCTACTTATCTTGAAATTCATGTAAATTTAGATGAGAATCATAAATAATTAATGAAATTACCTTTTGGTCACTTTTTGTCTTGTGTACAAAAGTTAATTCAACAAGAAAATTTGCCAAAAAAATGCCAAAAGATAAGTTACAACTTTTTTAAAAATATGGGATGTTAAAATTCAAATTCATAACTCGAAAGAGAGTCTCGGATTTGGTACAGTCGGACCAGTCGATGATTCAGAATTTTGCATGGTTATTATTAGTGAATCGTAAGAGGATTGTCTTGATGTGGAGGTTGACTCTATCGATCAGCTAATATAAAATGCTCCGCCATAATTTGAGGAATAAATCATGTCAATTGTTGATGAACTAAAGGAAATTAACCTTGGGTCGAAAGAGCAGCCTCGAACTACATTTATAAGTTCTCTAGTCAACGATGAAGAATCTTTAGAATTGATTAAACTATAAATAGAATTCAAATATTGCTTCACATGAAGTTAAGATGAAATGTCAGGACTGTCATCAGAGGTTTTGGTTCATAAACTCGGGGTGGATAAAGATATGTCCCCAGTAAAACAAGCTCCAAGAAGAATGCACCTCGAAATAGAGCAGCAAGTCATTGTTGATGAGAAGAAATTAATAGACACAAACTTTGTAAGAGAAGAGCAATACCCCACATGGTTAGCTAACATTGTGTCAGTCAAGAAGAAAAATGGACAAATCCGTGTATGTGTCGACTTCAGGGATTTGAACAAAGCGTACCAAAGGATGAATTTCCGTTGACAATACCAGAAATGATGGAGGATATCGCTTCAACGCACAAAATTTTTTCTTTTATGGACAGATCGTTGGGATACAACCAAATCAAGATGGCTCTCGAGGATGCAACACTTACAGCATTCAGAATGACGCTTGGAATTTTCTGTTACACAGTAATGCAGTTTGGGTTGAAGAACGCTGGAGCAACATACCAACGAGCTATGACAAAGATTTTCGATGACCTCATTTACAACCAAGTAGAATGCTATGTGGATGACTTGGTCTTCAAAAGTAAACAGAAAATGGACCATTTCTACAATTTGAGGACCATGTTTGAACGATTACGACAATATGATCTTAAGATGAATCCCTTAAAGTGCACCTTTGGTGTTACTCCAAAAAATTTCAAGGAATCATTGTGCATCATCGGAGAATCTAGAATGACCCGGGTAAGATTAAAGTTATCCTGAAAATGCCACCACCCAAAACCTTGAAACAACTACGTTCCTTCCAAGGAAAGTTGGCATATTTGAGACACTTTATTTCTAATCTCTCAGGTAGGTGTCAACCCTTCTCGGCATTGGTTAAAAAGGATGTCTAATTCTTTTGGGAAAATAAATGTCAGTGGGATTTCGAGGACTTTAAACAGTATTTAATGACACCTTCTGTTTTGGCAGCCGCTATCCCAGGAAAACTATTGATAATTTATACCGCGGCCTTAGATGACTCTCTTGGAGCACTCTTTGCCCAAATCAATGACGAGGGTAAAGAAAGCGCACTCTACTACTTAATTCGTTGTCTAATATCGACAAAAATAAGGTATTCGCCTATTCAGAAGAATTTCCTAGCTTTGATTTTTATCGCCCAGAAGCTCAGACATTACATGTTTTCTCATAAAATTAACCTCATTTCAAAAATTAATTTGTTGCAATATTTGATGACCCGACCAACACTCATTGGATGTCTAGCAAGATGTTTGATGATTTTTTTTGCAATTTGATATAACTTTTGTTCCCCTCCATGCTATCAAGGAAAAAATTTAAGTAGATTTTCTCACTGCACACCCACTTCCAACTATGTCCCCTCTTAATGATGAATTACCAGATGAACAAGTATTACAAATGGAATTCTCCAGTGCGTAGCGCTGGGAGATGTACTTTGACGGAGCTTCGTCAGCCAGAAAAGATAAAGGATCAGGCATAATTATACCAAGTAAAGCAGTAGTTGGTTTAATCTTCATCACGCCAGATAAAGGTATGATAAGATTCTCCTACCATCTGACAGAGCTGTGCACCAACAATGAAGCAGAATATGAAGCGCTAATCACCGGATTGGAATTGGTAAACATGATGGATATAACAGATATTTCCATCTATGGCGACTCACAATTCGTCATCCAATAAGCTGTCAGAAAATACAAGATTTTGAAACCAAAGTTAACATAATACCACCAGTACACAATGAAGCTGCTCGAGTAGATTCCCAATGTAACTTTCTACTGGATTCTTCGAGGGGATAATGCCCATGTCGATGCTTTAGCAAAACTTGTGAAAGAATTAGCATGTCCCTCAGAGGATTCCATTGACATTACAGTACAAGGAAGACAGGTTTTGTCTCGAATCGACATAAAAAATCTACACAAACACAAAAAAAAAGAAGAAACGATGATTACAGTTACTGATATTAATGAAGATTGTCGTAAGCCTTTAATAGAATATTTACAAAATAAAGTTCTGCCAGAAGATAAGTCAGCAGTACACCACATCATAAAAAGGGCTCTGTCATACGCTTTAGTTGGCAATGTCCTCTACAGAAGACCATTCGACCAAATGTTGCTGTGATGTCTGAGCAATGCAGAAGCACAAAATATTGTCAAAGAAGTAAATGTCGGATTGTGTGACGCTCACCAGTTAGGTCCAAAGATGAAAATGAAGATCAAGAGACTCAGATATTATTGTTCGGCAATGATGTCCGACTGCATGGATACAGCCAGAAGATGTCACCAGTTCCAGGTGCATGGGGTAGTCTTACACCAACCTCCAAATGTGCTACAACCAACCGTTGTCTCGTGGTTATTTGAGTGTTGGGGCACGGACAGAATAAGTCTAATAGACCCTCCATCTTCTAAAGGACACAGATTCATACTCACTGCTACGGATTAATTTTTCAAATGGGCAGAGGCAGTGTCGTTACAAGAGGTTACATCACTGCACATCCTTCAATTTTTCAAAAGCCAAATCATTTACTGTTTTGGAGTTCCGCTTAGAATTATTTCCGACAATGGGACCACCATTTTGTCTGACGACATGCGATAGACTGAAGATACTCTACAATCTACTGTCCCAGGTTAAATGGCTTGGTTAAGGCCTTCAACAAGACACTGGTACAGATTTTGAAGAAGACATTAGACAAAAACAAAAGAGATTGGCATAACAAACCATTAGAAGCCTTGTGGGCCTACCAAACAACATTCAGGACTTCCACTCAATGTACACCTTACATGCTTTTATATTGGTCTGGGGTCGTACTACCGTTAAAAGTCCAGATGTCGTCTCTCCGATTCGTTGTTGCCAATCAACTTACAGCAGAAGAAAGTGCAAAACTCAGACTTGAAGAATTGGAAAGTCTCGAAAGAAAATGCTTAGAAGCACAACATCACCTAGAGCTTTACCAAGCGAGGATGGTACAAGATCATGACAAATTGGTCCACCCAAGGACATTCAAAGTTGGTGATCTCGTACTTGCGCTCAAAATGCCTATTCTTGTACATTGCAAGATATGTGGAAAACTTGAGCCAACTTGAGAATGACCATTCGTCGTAGAAAAATTCTACTCACGAGGAGCCTACCAGCTGGTGGGATTCCGAGACGAAAGATTCATGTTGTCGATCAACAAATGATACTTGAAGACATACTATGCTACTTGATATTTCTTGAATTGAAATTTTGAAATTTTGATTGTTCTGGGATTACTTATTTGGCCAAACGTCTGTGACAGGGTACAAAAATTTTGTAATAAAATTAACTTCAATAAAATGAAAAATTTAGAATTTACATACTTCGACTTTCTTTTTTCTACATTTAAGTTTGATATTTTACTAAATTAAACAAAATATATAAATAAATAAATGATCTTCTCACCAACACAAACTAAAATTTTGCTTAATAAACACTTTGTTTTGTTCTTGTTCCTGCTAAATTTCAGAAAACTGATGTTTTTCCTGTCATTTACAAAGAAAATGTCAGGACAGAGGCTGATTTTTTCTTTCAAAGATGGCTGGAAACTCACACTTAATGAGGAAATGGCACCACAGGGTGGCATCATAGACTTTGACATGGATTTCGGTCAAGTCGATGTTGACTATGAGGGTCCCCTTGTCGACGTGGTCAACCGTCGAGAAAAAGAGGGGCTACAATCACTATTACAGAATAGCACCAGGGAGGATTCCTCATTGAAGGGGAAGAAAATGATAGTGTAGCAAGATCCGATGGAGGGGACTAGTTGCCTGCCATCTATGATAAAGGGAGACTCATGTAGATGCTCCTCTAGACTCACTAACCCTAGGCTAGGGTTTAGCTAAGACTAGTACATAGAGGACTCAAATGGGGATTTCATTGTTCCATAGCTCATATAAGGTGGTTGGCACCTCAATTCCACCAAAACATCAAACTTGGTCTTTTCGTCCATATCCACCCAAACTACCTAAATGCCCTTGAAACCCTAAATTTGACCAAAATTCTCAAATTCATCCAAAATACCCCAAACTCCTTAAAAATCATTTCAAACCATTTCAACATACCCAAATTGCCCAAATCTACCCAAAAATTCCAAAATTATCAAAATACCCTCAAATTTGCCAAAATTACAAAAATACCCTTGGCACTCCAAACTTTCCCAAAACATCCAAAATCTCTTCAAATGTCTCTAAAACCAATTTTAACACTTCAATTGAACATAATTTGACCATTTTAACCAAATCTGCCAAATTGCCTTTAAAGGCCAAATTTACCCAAATTCACTTCAAATGTCCATCAATTTAGCCCCAATTCCCCTCAATTTCAGTCATAAACTCAAATTAAACTTTCCTATGATCACTATAAACCAAACCTAAGCCTAATTGACCCATTCTTTGAGCTCAATTTTGATCCAAATCAAAAAACCCAATTTTGACCTTATGACTTGATCTCACCTAATTGAACCATATGATCCAATCAATTGCCTCTATTTGAATCCTAGACTTTTCATAATAATCCTACACATTAAATTGTACCTTAAATTGGCCTTGGTTAAGCCTAAATTTCACTCAATTTCAACCTAAATTCAAAAATCCCTAAATTTGCCCCAAATTGGTTATGCCTCCAAATTACACCAAATTGAATGCCCTAACCCAAAAATCGGCACCCAATTGATATTGAGAACTCTTTATGACATTCTTATAGATCATTTGAATCATTAATTTATACCTAGCCCAACCTTAGCCCAAACTAGACCCAAGTCTAGTCCAACATGCCCAAATTGACCAAATTCCCAAACTCCTTCAAATTGAGCTTCCAATTGAACTCAAAATTATTTCAATCCTTCACAAAAAAACCTTCATGACAATCATTTACATAATTTTTATCAATCAATAGAGCTTAATGTCATAACTAGCCTAACTCAAACCCAACTTCTAACAATTTTGACCCAAATTTAACTCATGCACCTAAATTGACTTAGTCATGCCTAAGCCACCAAATTAATGACACCATTGCCACCAAATACATCCTATAGACCAGGCTAAACCCACCTAAACTAGCGAAGATGAGCTATGTACCAATGGTCCCTTGATTTAAGGGATTTCACCTCAAATTTGGCCTAAACTCAAATATCTTGGCCATCATCACTTACCCTTAGGAGTTAACCATCATTAAGCACCCTCTAACCTCCCTTAGTCAAGAAGTGACCATACCTTTGCCAGCCACCTCCTCAGTCGCCAAAAATAGCTAACCCAAGGGAGCCCCAAGTTGACAAAACCCAAAATTAAACCTTCGTCACTTGGCTCACTCCCATTGGTCATTACAACCTTTCTTCCCTCCACCTCAGCAAGCTTTAGCACCCAATTCCTAGCCCTGAGCTCCACCACATAGCCATGGATATAAATTGAGCTCTCCACGGCCAAGGAAGAGAGTGCTGGGAACCTTAAGGAAACTCTGTCCAAATCTCACTAGAGCTTCTCCAAACCATCCCAACTGCAATCCCCATCCTCTCAGCCATTGTGGCCACACCTTAGAGCCAATTTCTCCATTTAAATTTGCCCTAAAACTAGGACAAATCTCTCCACTCCACCATAGTACACCATACTTCAATTAATTGTGCACATACAATCCCCATAGTGAAAGAAGTTGATTCCCCACAAAGCTCCCTCTAAAATAGCCTCTAGCATAGCTCTAAACCAACACCTGAAATCCACCTTGGTCGAAATCATACCTAGACAATTCACCAGAGCTTGAGACTTCATCTGGAGGTTCGTTGGGTTCAATCGAAGCTACCATAACTATCTGATTAAGGCCTCTCCTCTCAGACAACAGTATTGAACATCAACCCTAATCCGAGCTTATTTTGATTCTCCATTTGTAATGGCTCTATTTCATACATATTTAACCATATAAATTTGTTTATCTTGAGTAGATGAAGGTTTAGAAATAAACCCCATGTAATTTGGTTGAGTCTAAATGAAGATCTTAAGGTTTTAGAGTGAACGGCTTACGGGTTAGGTAACTTAGGGATGATAACGAGGAGTCATCCGATCGTGTGTGTATCCAACCAACGGAGGAGATCAAGCTGAAAGAGCGAATGGTGCGTAAACCATAGGCTGCGTGGCAACTGAGGTGGATGGCAGCATCGAATGGGAGCGTGTTGTGTGTGAGTTTGGAGCCGTCGTAGGTTGAGTTGGCGCCACACTGGATAAATAGAAAAATATGGATTTTTGAATTATTTTAGATGCCTAAACTTAAAAAATCCATATCTTTCTCTAAAAAAATCATAAAAATAAAAGAAAATACTGTCTTTCTCAGTGAATAGAGAAAAATAATGTCGACTAAAAATAAAAATTATTTCCTTATTCCCTGATTTTTCATGAACTAAATACCCTCTGTGGTATTTCAATTCTTCATGATTAAATATTACTCACCATGGCTTGACATTTTGAGGGTTCATTCATCATGATAGAGGTCGTGTGTTCTGATTTTTCCAAGGTCAGAGGACATCTGTATGCTTCAAACCCTAATTTATAAGCTAAGGTGACCATTTTGGCTATTCTAATTATATAAATCATAATATCATTTGAAAATTTATGAGAATAATTTTAGTAGGTTTCCTATAGTCAGAAAAGTCTAGGAAAAATATCATGATACTTTGAATTATCCTGTAAATTTCTATATTTAATTAAATGTAAATAGCTTGTGTGAATTTTGGTAAATTGTGGACTTATCAAAAATTAGCAAAATCAATTCCACATTGTTCATAAAATCATGTTTACTCACTGTAAAAATTTAAAAAATATTTGATTAAGTTCAGATATTAAAGTTGATTTTCTAAGGAATCTTATATTTTTGTACAAAAATAATTATGTTAAATTAAATACACTTGAGAAAATTAAGAAAAGTGATTTTTTGAATTCCTTGTAATCAGAGGCACTTAGGAAAAATAAAAATTGCTTTTTTGAAAATACTTAATTCTCAATCCTAATTTTGAATTTTAAGAGAATTAAAAATAATTTAAAAAACCCCAAAAATATCAAAACATTTTAAAATATGCCTAACTGTCCTCTGATCACGTGAGACTCTTTAAAATATTTTTCCTAATTTTCCAAAGTTAAAAATTATTTTTAAAAGGCCTAAAAGTGGATTTTCCTTACTCTCCATTAAAATAATTATAATAATTTAATTCAAAAAATCATGAATTTTTTTTCTAATTATTTATCTAATCTAGGAAAATCTCTAATATTTTCTCATAAATAAAAATTTTGTTTTGGAAAGTCAAATTACAAATAAATAATTAAATTAAATTAAATTTTGAGAGGTCCACATATTCTCCTCTAGATATTGTAATTACCTCATGAATATGACACTCTAAACCCTCAAAGTCATTTTAGTTATGTTTATGAGTTATAAGGTGAAGTTCCCCAAGGGTAAAACAGTCATTTTAGACTTTGGTGCCTTAATTAAAATTTAGGACTAACCAAGGGAGAATTGGTAATTTTCATATTAATAAACATGGTTAGATGATTGAAATACAATGAGATTAAAAAGGTAGAGACCCACTCACCACCCTTGCACAACATCAACAAAATCTTAATCCTGCTAATCTTCATGGATTGGAAGTCAATTAAGAGTAAATGATTCTAAAGTGATGGGCTTAAATCAGAAAGATGGTGATTTACTTTTCTTAAGCCCAAAGTTGAGGATGATGTGATCATTCAATAGGGATACACATCACTTGAATCAAAATTTTGATAATCAACATTTCACTTATCATGATTGTTAAAGGCTTAGTAGTGACCTAGGCTCGACGCTTAAACTCAATTGATTGGATTCAGAAAATAGTATGATTGGTGATTAATATCTTTAAACACTACAAGCTTGACCTTAAATGTGGGCACCACAATCTTTAAATGACTTAAACTTGTCTTAGGGGCACTCACTCACCTAACTCTTAAAGGGAACATTAATTGATTTATCGAGTACTCTATCCTGGGGATAATTAAATTATCAGGTCTCACTAAGC
Organism: Phalaenopsis aphrodite; assembly: GCA_003013225.1. Taxonomy (NCBI): domain Eukaryota; kingdom Viridiplantae; phylum Streptophyta; class Magnoliopsida; order Asparagales; family Orchidaceae; genus Phalaenopsis; species Phalaenopsis aphrodite. The sequence goes on along the minus strand of NEWO01000661.1, from coordinate 286,124 downwards.
AATGGGGTAGTCACACTTCAATCTTGGATGATTAATGGAACAATATGATAAGTCTAAAAATGAACTCAGAATATTTCAAGAGAACTTTAAAGTGATCAAGGGTCATGCTCCTAGCACTTTAAAATCTATTGGACATTCTGAAAGGGAAACTGAACTTGTCATACTTTTGTTCTAAAATCATCCACTAGGATCTTCTAAGACTCAATAAAATCATAACTTGGGGTTTGGTAGCTAAACCTTCATCTACTCCTGCAATTTAAATTCCCTGCAAAATTATATGCATATCTTGCAAGTACTGACCTTTCAGTCGGTGGAGCGAGAACAATCGGCAGGTACACTTCTAAATTAATGCATTTAGCTTTTTATACTTCTTGTCTTGAGCTTGCATGTTAAAAGATGATGTCACTCTGCATGAAAACTAAAACTGCTAGGATAGCCGTAAAACCAAAACCAAAACTAAAATCAACCAAGATAAAATTCACCACCACAACTTTCAAAATATAAGACATGTAATCACAAACATCACAACAAAATAATAATTGCAACTAAATTAAGTCATTTCTATCGAATGATCGAGAATCCCTTAGAGGAGGTAACCTACGGTTGCTAACGAGCTTTCCCATGGTCTTAATGAAAGTACAAAATTCATTAAGTTGAATTTAGTAAATTCATTTGGACTAAGTGAATCCAATAGAAAATAGTGGTATTAAAACGAGGAAACCGTAGGAACCTAACTGGTGTTTCTCTAATAAACTTTAATATGACCCATTATATTTAAAGAACCATAACCATAGGGACATTTGATTTGGCTTTATAATTTAACACATTTGAAAACTTAAACTCGTCACGACAAGGAGCTTGGAGCTAGCACTGTGGGTAGCACGACCATCTTCAACAGCAAGAGGATCTACAACAACATATCTTCCCTTAAAATTAAACAATAAGCTATAGGATTTTAAGGTTGTTTGCTTGTGCAACATAAATCCTCAACTTATCTTTAGGCCTTTGTACAGCTCTGTTGTACAATGTAAGCCCTAACTCATTTTAAGATTTCGATGTTGTCGTTTGTCACGATCTAAATCCCCACATCTTTCAGGTTATCTGTGTGATCGTCGCAAATGTAAGCCCTAAAAAATAAAATTAACAGGATGAAACACTGAAATGGTTCTCCTCTAAACTGAAGCTAAACTATAGGATAGCTTGGGAAGTCATCGAGGTTCTCCTCTGGAGCTATGAAATCACTTATTTCTTCCTACTTTGGATTCCACAAAATTTTCCAAATTAATTCATTCCTCTTTCACACCACTTTGTCCAATCTCATTGAAAAGTTCAATCCTTTTGACCTCTTTGAAGATAATATTTTTTTATTTTTATCAAGAGTTATGTTAGGCTACTTTGGTTATCTAGGATGTAATTAACTATAAGGGCTTGCCCTTAAAGGAAGCTTTTTCGAACCCAGTTTAATATATACCCTATTTAATTCTTTGTATTAAATAGAAGAACTTGTCGGCAAATAAAATGGTTTCGCAGACCAAACGGATGTCATATATTTCTTAGTTTATTTGATCGAGCCTCAACCTCAAGTCTTATGTTTATCTTTCGGGATAGAATCAGGGTTTGAGTTATAGTGCTCTTTCATTTAAATTATAAAAAAATATGGGGTCGGTTTGATTTCATATTTTTCTAAAACTATATATATATATATATATATATATATATATATATATATATATATATATATATATATATATATATATATATATATATATATATATATATAAATTAAATGTCCTTCCGAAGCGGGTGGTGGGATTTCGATTTTGGCGGCCGACAGCTTCCAACGGGCAACTCCACACCCAAAATAGTGCCGACAGTAAGATATGGAAGATAAGTTTGATCATATGGCATATTATGTTTGATGAAAGAGTGATTATGAGGCAGAATATGACGAGGCATTAATGAAATTTATGAAGAGAGATCAGTCCGTTGAGTTTCCTACATGCCCTTAATTTACTTCTTATGAGAGACGCAAATCTATGGATAAAGATATACCCTTTGATTTTGATGATGATGATGAGGAGGATTAGATTTTATTTACTATTTTGTAGTAGTTATGTTTTTTAGATCTTTCTCATTATAAACTTTTGATGTATGCTCCAAGTACTTTTATTTGTACTGTTGCATTTGCTCTTATTAATTTAGTTTGTTTATGTGGAGTAGTCTTTTTCATTGCAAAGTTTCATGATATACTTGTTGTGATTTAGATTTTATGCTACTAAGCGCTTGTTTTTATTAATTGTATCTGTAATGTTCTCCTACTTAAAAATCATAATTTTTTTTCTTTTTTCTTCAAGCTTATTATGAACTATAATGTTTTTTAATTAATTAAAATTTTAAGTTTGGGGAAGGGAGAAAAACTTTTTAAAACTAAACTTTGTTTATTATTAATAAACTATATATTTTAATATTATTTTAACATAGCCTGTGATATGTGATGTTAACTTTTGAAAACTATAATTTCATTCTATAATGTTATAATAGTCATAAGTAAAGTTTTCTAGTAGTAAGGCGTGGTTCAAAAATGTTAAGATGTTTGGTATGAAAGTTTAGAGTTGTGTTTTTTATTATTCCGAGTAGAGAAATTGTATTTTTGAAATGCAAAGAACTCATAGATATACACTTCAAAAAGAATTGGAGACTCTATGAAAATCATTGTTAAACTAATACACATTATTAAGTGAAGAAGTGTGATGGGTTTTTAACTATAGTAAGAGGATAGTGAAGTTCAAAATTATTAAAAGCTATCTAGATATAGTAATTCTCACATAAAAATAAAAGAAAAAATAAGGATTAAAAAGATCCTAAAAGAAAAAAATAGAAAGAAAAATCAAAAGAAAAGAAAAGCAAAAAGAAAAATAAGTGAGGAGAAGCTTGAGGAAATGCCTAATCAAAAATTGAATTCTCTTGAATCAACTTAAATAAAAATATTTATTTACATTTCTAAGCTTAATTTTAATTTTAAAAGTATTAGTATCTTTATTTGTAGAGTTCGCACATAAATTCTTTTCTTTTAATTTTTTTTAGACTTCTTAGCATGACAACTTACAATTATTTTTGAAATCCATAAGAAATCAGAATTCCTAGAGTTTAGCATTAAGTGTCCCTATTTTTTGGTTCTAACCTAGGTTATTAAAAATTATGCTTAAGTTCTATTATCACATTTTTAGAACAAAAATTATAGAAATTTTTAAGTAAACTCCGCTATAACATGTTATATTGTTTATTTAATAAAAGGGTTACTTAAGAAAAAAGTAACGTTTAAGTTTAGGGGAATTGATTAACCTTAAAATTACTTTTTTTATGCACATTTTATACCCATTTTGATGATATTATGCTTTAATGAAAGGTATTTTGTGTGTTTTTTGTTACAGCTGCAAGAAAAGAGTTTAAGAGTAAAAGGAAGCAAAAATACACCAAAAAGGAGCAAAATGAGCCAAACCAAAGAAAATTGACAAAATCAGTCGAACTTGCGCCTAGGTGCCAAATAAAGAACGCGCATGGCGCCTAAGCTAAATAGTTTTGGCGCCTAGGCACTAATGTTGGTTTCTAGAAGATCCATTGAATGAGGCCAAATTTTGAAGAGTTGTCTGAAGAGACCCTTGGTCATTTTAGAAGCTCTTTATATATAGATTAATTCTAAACATTAAGGGAGAGTTCTAGAGTCATTTTGTGAAGGGGAGGCACCCATATAGAGTGGGCGGCCACCTTAGGGAGGTTTTGTGAGTCTTTATGATTTCTGCAATTTTGTGAGTATTATAGGAGTTTATTGGAGTCAGAGAAGTAAGAGAACTTCAAAGGAGTGTTTGGGGGAACATTTCAGATAAGTATTTGTATCGTTTTCATTAAGTGTTGTACTTTAGATTTCAGTTTTATAAATATGTTTTGTTTTGTTGTCTCCATGTGTTCTAAGTAATTTTTTTCTCTCCTTGTATATTAATTAATCAAGTGTTGATTGTGATTTGATGAGAATTTCTTTCTATTCCAAAAATTTATGATGATATTTTCACTAGTACTTCATTTGCTTTATAAATTGGCCACTTGTATAGTAAATATTTGTTGAGAAACTTAAGGACCCAGGAGGGCTAAGATTTATCTAACTAGTGAGTATCACATTTAACTTTGGAAAGAGCCATGGCGATCGTCTGAAGGGGGAATGCAAATACATAGAGAGATAGGATTTGATGAGCATAGAATTGATGTTTCTAGGGTGACAGACTGGATTCTTTTATCAATTTGGTCTAGAGATTTGAACTAAGGTCATTGGCAGGTCCTATAAAGAGGGCACATTAGATAATATAGGAGTGAGAGAATAGAACCTACCCAACACTACAATGCATGACAACACTAACTTTAGATTAACTAATGATCTTTATGCTCTGAAGAGGTAAAGAATAGGTATGCACATATTTACCACAATACCACATTTAAACTTCTAAACAATTGAAATCCTATAATGATTATGAATTATTTGCAAGGAGAAAGTCTCTTTTAGTTATATATATATTGAATTTTCTAAACTATGCATTTACTTTTAACTTGCATTCGTAGGAATTAATAAACTTTATTTCAGTACATCAATTACTTTAAATATTTTCTGTAATCTTAAATAAAAGTTTTCAAAGTTAAATTCTTGAATTTTACTTCCTTCGTTTCATTTTCCTTTGGGATTGATACTGGAGTTTTCAAGGAAAACTCTATATTACTTGAATGATATGTATACTTGTGTAGTACCCTAGTGAGAAAACTAGTAATCTAAATTTTATAATATTACATTTGTTCTCACTAGCTGCTAAATAGAAATTAGTTCAAGATTTTGGTCATAATCGGAACATAAATATGCGTGTAATTGCTTATTTACCATTTCCCGAGTGCATAGTGAGATTTGGTTAAACTAGTTTTAATACTTTAAACCCCATTCATTTGTCTATTGATTTGCATTGCCCTATTATTTACTGTTGCTTCATACTTTATAGTTCAGTGTGAATATTATAATCGTTCTTCAATAGCTTTCCCGAGTCATTATGGATCAAAATATATTTTAACTAATCACTTGGCTAGAATGAAAAGTAAATAAATCTTTGAATAATATTCATCACATTAAATATTGAAAGCAAATTTTAAAAGTATTCTATTACTCCTACACAACTAGCATAATCATCATAAGAGAAAGGTGAAAAGACTACTCACAAAGCATGGGAAAAACATCACAAAAGCTCTTCAACATAAAGCAAATCTAGTAGGTAATTTTGTTTAAAAAAGTAAAATAAAAGGCATACATAATACATAGTTTATTCCTCTTTACAATGCACTGAGCATGCTCCCCTAAAATCTCCTAAACCCTTGCTACTATGTTGAATACTCCCCGCACAATACACCTCTAAAATCTCACCAAAATCTCTAAGTAAAATCTTTAATTCTCCCTTACAATAAAACCTACTTTTCTCTCCTTATTCTCCATTAAAAAAATCCTCTTTTTCTCCTTAAAGAACTCTTTTTAATCTATCAAATAACTCCCCACGTCATGGGGAGAAACTATTGTAAAACTGCCCAACAGTTACTAATGTCTAGGTGCCACTGGACTAGCACCAAGTACCATTAGACTAACGCCTTGGCTATGGCCTCTCTATTAGCTCAGTTGTATGTTGGTGCTTACGCGCCCAAGCAAGCGAAGTCAAGGCTCTTCATAGGAGCGCCTCAGTGTCTAATAGCTGACACTTAGGCGATATTCTCTTGGATCTCCAGTTGCCCCATATTGACTTTGTTTTGCTCCATTTCTTCTTCACTTCATTCCACTTCTGCTACTTATTTTATCTGTAAGAAAAACATAAAAATACCCTTCTTTAAAGAGCAATTTTGTTCATAAAAAAGTGCAAAATATAAATGAAATTAAGCATACTTCTCTACACATCAATCCTTTAAGATGATACAATTATGACAGGTCCATTCAACTGTTGTGATACTTGAATTCTTCTTTTTAAATGTCAGAATTATAAAAGTTGTTCTTTGGGAGAATTTTTTTCATAGCTTGTAAAAAAGCTATTAAACTCTTTTTTGACCTCCAAAAGTAGGGGTTTCAAACTTTATCTTCAATACATTCGGCGGTTACTCTTATTTTAAGAAACATTCTTCAAATAATCAAAAAGTATAAGGTAATTAAAGAACAAAATTTGAATGCATTAGTACTTGGTAAAAATTTTATTGTATTAAAAGAAAAAGGACTAACATTAATTATATTGTAATTAACAAAGTTTTGACTAAGTTTGATGAAAAACTCAATAACAAAGTGCAAATTAAGACTGGGTTTGAAAGAAGAATTTGCTTATACAAAAGAAGTCTTTTTGTAACTAAATTAGAAGTAGATTTTCAATAACTAAACAACTTAGATTTTGATTTTCTATGATGTCATTGACAGCATGACATTCCAATCTTCTTCGTCTATTTAAGGGTGAAATGATTCATGTCATCACCAAAGGGGACACAGGCGGACCCTTATTCAGGTTCACTCAGGTATTTTTTTTAAGGAAAACAATGGACCCATGCTTATGGATCCTTTCCAACTTATCCTTAAATGTGAAACATTCTTCAATTGTGTGCTCTATGTGATCTATGGAATGAATAATAGTTGGGTTCATTTCTCCTCCACATTTCTTTTAGCTGGCGAGGTTCAAAAAGTTCGAAATCTGGTTTCTTTAACTATTCCTGATCATTTATCCCACAACTTCATCTTTAAGAGAATAAAATTTGTTCTTTCTTCTTTATGAATGTAAATTTAAGTTTCTTCTTTCTTTCTGACTTATTAAGTTGTTTCAACAAATATCATTTTTGTTGTCGTTGATTGTCTTATGGTAAATGCCACTACCATTGCCCAACATTTTTAGGTTTTATTATCATGGGTTATTTTCCTCTATCAGTAACAGACGCAGTCTCATCTATATTTTCATAAGTGTTTTAAGATTTCAATTGCTTAACATCCACTTATGGTTGCTACACTGTTGAACAACCTTTCAAAAGTTTTAAAGGTAACTGCTTTTAATAATAAGGCTACTAGTCATTAATAATCTTGAGAAGAATCTCAACAGAATATTGCTCTCATAATTCGGGTTCACACTTCTAACTCAAGTTTCTCTATCTGAGGATATAATCAACTAATGTTTATTAGGTCTTTGTTTCATAATAACCATGTCCTCAATTGTGATATGATAATCAAAACTATCACTTTTTTAACTTAAAAAATGAGAAATATCTCTTTTCGTATATAAAAAAGATGGTGTTTGTGTGTGTTCCCGTTTCTTTTTTATACATGAAAGTCATATTTCTCACTTTTAATATATATATATATATATATATATATATATATATATATATATATATATTTATTTATTTAAATATGCATATTATTATTTCTAATAAATTATATCAAACTATATATAATTAATTATCCAAGCTGAAATATGATACAGCCTTAAGAGACTGAGCTTTGTGTTGGGACTCATGAGGCAAATAATATTCTTCCTTCCCAAGGAAACAACCAAGGTGCCCTTACGTAAATATTACACCAAACTAACCAAAAAACTAGAGCAAGAACGTACCAACTCGAATCTGTTGTCAGAATAAATGACATGATTGCACCCTATCTAGCGATTTGTCAGCATGGCGGGTTTTCTTTTAAAACCTCACCCCACTCTTACCCGTTAAAATAAATATTATTTACAATATGTTCTGAAATAGTTAACATTAAAATTTAATATAGCAATAAAATATTTAACATTTACGTTCAAAATATAATTCTTCTTTTTCAAAAATAAAATATACTTTCACATGCATACTTTATAACTCCAAAGTATTATAAATGGAATCAAACAAGTCTAAATATTATATATATATAAATAAATAAATAATTGTATGATATATATGTAAATATTATCTTTAGAGTTTTAATTTTCTTAAATGTTTCTGGAGAAAATGCAGTCAATTTACAGCACGTCAATTTTTAATATTGACATTAAAAGTAATATGCGATTACATTTTATCGAAATAAACATGATATAAATATTCTTTAGTTGTTCTCGGGATGGATGAACTTCATTGGCTGAGTGGATAAGGATGTCTTGACCTTCCTACGCGGCAGATGCAGTCAAGGCAAGAAAGTAGAGGATTCAAACTTACTTGGAAGAAGAATATTTGGCTATGGATAAAATGGGATTTGCGTGACATGGTCTGGAAATTTCAGACTTCCAACTTATTACTGCATCTGATGCTTTGACCATGGAGATAAGAGAACAATATATAGCTTCACGTGCAGTGCATCTTGTATTAGTTGACTTTGAGAGGGACTTGATAAATAGTTTGCTCTTAAACTCTCTTAAATTTTTCTTATGGATGTGGATTTGGTAGATTATATATGGGATTTAAATTAAAGGAATTAGAACAGCAAAGTAATTTAGCGGGTAATTTTTGTAAAGAATAGAGAGATTTCGATGGCATTTTTTGGATTTGTTTAGTGATTTTGGCCAAATGGGCGATTGATAATAAAGTTCTCATCTAGTTATATAGTTGAAGTTTGTCTGTAACTATGAATATTCGATTGATACATGTTGTAGACAATGAATTTTTTGGAATTGTCGTATTAATATGAAGATTTTATAAGAGAGATTAATTAATTTTGAGAGGAAATTGTGAGACATTTGATTGACTTTGAACGATGATGTGATTTCATGTGGAAAGTTGTGATAAAATTTATGTCTTTAAATTCATTTCCTATATTACTTAAAGAGAATCTTAGAAGGAAGGATAGGATAATAGAAAAAAGAGGAGTTTTTCTATGCTTCTAGGAGAGAGATTTGTTTCATCATTATGATCGTCATGTTAATTTTTGTTCATTCAAAAAGAAAATCTTTAGAACATAATAAGAAGAAGCCTGTATGACATAACACTATGTTTATGTTCGTGTTCATCTATTATCTTGGTATTTAGTAGATGGTAGCATTGTTCTCAAGTCATTAACAATAATAAAACGATATCTCTGCCATTATTCAGAATTTTGTAATAAAAGAGATTATTTGTGCACCTCTGGTATGAATTTGAATAAAATTTCTTCTCTAAAAAGGCATGAATGTTGGTGGGTTTCGTTAAACCAAAAAAACTAATTAAGCTTGTATAGCTAAAAATCAGTTTGCTTCTCCTTTAGTGTCTTTTTTAAAATTTTTCAAAAAAATTTTATGTCAAATAATATCTGATATTTGTTTGGAATATTTGTGATCAAATCATTCATACTAAAAAGGTCGATATTGATAAATTTAATAGCATGAACATAAAATCCTAAAAGATGCAAATATATGACTATTTATCTAAGAGAAAGTCTCATCAACAAGTGAAGGTGCTACTAGCTGATTAGGACTAATGATTGATACAATTTTCTCAGAAGATGTTCTGTAAGGTGTGTTAGTATCTTATCACTTCAACGGATGATCTCTAGAGTATGTTTTGCAAGAGTTGTCTTGACATCTACTAGTTGCTCTATGTTGTCTTGGACCTCTTGATATTGTTCGAAGTTGGAAGATTTTATCCAAATTTTGATAAATATTTTCTCACAATTTAGAATAGGAGCATACCTATCTAAATAAGAATTGTCATTTGGGTAGACACCTTCACGGGGTTCACTTAAAACTTGAGAATCATTTTCATGGGAATCGTTAGAAATTTTACTGTTATTTAAACTATTACTTGATTCAATTGAAAAAAGTTCATAAAAAGAGACAAAAAGTACCTAGATCTCTTACTCAATTCATTAGTTTCATCAGTAATAAAAAATCATACAAAGTGAGTGGTGCATGAGTCTTAAGACCCTTGCTCAAAATAACTAACCTAACATAATTTCTTAATTGTTTCCTTAAATACAATTTATCCTTTTGTCTTTCCTTCAGGTTCTATTGGCTTGACCGCAGACTTGACTTATATTTTAACTTTTTTTTTCTTTTCAAAAACTACTAGGGTATCTAGTTCAGAAAATACTTAAGCTCCTTCAAGATAGTGTGTTTAGAATTTATGCATTTTGTTGATGAACTTTTGGTGGTTCTTAGATAGGACTTTGTTCTAGCCATCTTCTTCTGCATAGTTGTTAAGTAGAAAACACTAATAGGCCCTTTATTTTTATCATTGAGGTATTCCTTAGGGACAACTAAGTCCCATCCTTAGGGTTCCTCTCCATCCACCTTTGAATGGGAAATATACTTCTATGGTATGACTGAGAATCTTATGGTATGAAGAGTAATCAGGATCTTTGTCTCTTTCCACTTATTTAGTTCTCACATGCTCAATGAGTTTGAAATTTAGGTTTTGAATATTTTCCTTACAATTTCATCATTCAAAGAATACTCCTGCTTTTTCAACTCTTCAAATTCTTGTCTAGTCAGCCTTCTTCATTTAAACCTATAGGATTGTTGTGGTCTTTTTTGGTGGTCAAGCATTGGTTAAGATTACTTTTGGGGTTGGTACTGATGTTATTGTTGATATTTTTGTGGTATTGTTACAATTGTTGTGGTCGGTATTGATATTGTGGTTATTGATGCAATTGTCGTGGTGACTGCTACTGTTGTTGCTAAAGATTTTTAGGTTGTATTCTAATTAGTTGAATCTCTTTATCAACAATAGACACACTTCCCACTTTTTTTTAAAGGATGTTCGGTGTTATTGCTTGGTTTTCTTAATAAGGAATGGTAAATGCTTGACTTTTGATTGTATGTTAGCATCCTTACTCAATAACTTATCAAAATTTTTTATGATCAATTCTTTCAACATGAAGGCAATTTATCTATGAATATTTTGAATAAAATTTATATGAAAAGTTGTTCTTGCAACTGAGGTTCACATTTTAAACACAAAGTCCATTATTTGAATGTAGTCCACTTGAGTCTGATTACAGTTTTGTTTTTCATCTACTGAGTCTCGAGCTATGTTGTGGCGTTAAGCTCCAATAAAGTTCTTCATAAAGAGCTCTTCTAACTCATGAAAAGGATTAGTTGAGTCATTAGGCAGATCAACATATCAGTAAAATACTCTTCAACACAAACTATTGATAAATTAATGAAAAACTATCCATTTCATTCTCCAACATTGCAACAACTTTCCCAAAACTATGTTAAGTGTTGTTTTGGATTTATTGTTCCATCAATCAGTTTAAAGTTCAGTGATATATATAATTCGAGGTATTGTGTAACATCAAACTATTATGGATAAGTTCATCCTTTGGGCATTGTTGTACTATCCTGATCTTTAGCTATACCATCCATCACTTGTTGCTCAATAAAGGATTCAAATCTTTCTTATGGATAAAAGACAGTTTTTGGCGACTGAAATAAAAAAAAATTCATTAACCACAAAAATAATGTTACAAAAAATTAAGGGGCCCACAGATTGGGGAGGTCGAGATTATCCCCACGTAACAAAAAAAGCTAGTGGAGGAAAATTAGAGAAACTACAAGTAGTCTATTTTCAGTGAGCACCAATCTTATTCAAGTAATTAACAAACTTATTAACTTCTTTAATTATGTGATTCCATTTAATTTTGTATCACCAAGTAGAGATAAAACTTTATTTCACAATAATTTTGATGTTCTAAGGGATTTATTGGGAATCGGATAAGCACTTCCACAAGATATGAAAGTCCATTTTAATAATAAGTTTAGAGAAATTAAAGATTTTTGCAAGCTGAGGACAACAAGGACAACACCAGCATTAGACATCAGGCTGATCTACTAGTTGAAAGAGAGAAAAAGCAAGCCAACAATTTTCTTTTATGATCTATGTAGAGTACTGATACACCTAAATTATATAGTATTTTTAGAACATTATTATACTTATTTTTGAGATATTGCGCTTTAATGAAAGGTATTTGCGTGTTTTTATTTCAGGTACAAGTTAAAAAAGGTGAAAAACACTAAAAAGAGTGAAAAAGGATCAAATATGGAGCAAAAATACAAAAAAATGATGCAAAAGTATTTTGGCGCCTAAGCGTCGGTGAAACAGAGAAGGTCACGCCTAAGCATCAGAGGCCATGCGCTTAAGCGCCAGTGATTATTACTTGAAGAGTTAATTCATTTTGACAAATTTTGAAGGGACATTTAAGGCACTTATTGGCTAAAATGGGTGGTTATAACCTCGAAGGACAAAAATATAATTAAAGGACTTGTGAAAGGAGGCATCCCTTGGTAAATACATTGAATCATGACACATTTTGAAGAGATTTCAAGACACCTCTTAGAAAATTATAAAAGAAGGAAGTTGAGATATTTAGAAGAGTCCTGAAAAGTTCTTGAAGAAGTTTGTGGAGAAGCTTTTGGAGAAAATTTCAGGCACCACAAATTTATTTTTCCTTTGTTTTTAGTTTTATTTTGAGAGTTAAGAGTGTTGTAAGAGAGAAGAGATTCAAAGAAACTTCAAGAGTTTGGTGGAGGATTTGAGATTAGTTTTTACCTTTGTTTTAAAGTACTTTTGGCTTTAATCGAGACTACTTATTGGTCTAACAATGATTTCTACTTTTAAACTAAAGTGTGGTTTTGTTTCCTCCATGGATTCTAAGTAGTTTTTTTATCTTTCACCTTAAAATGATAAGTAATTAAAGTCTTGGATGGAAGTTGTAGAGAGTACTAATCTTTAATGTTGGAAGAAGTTATGATGATTTAATTCCATGCACTTCATTTACTTTTTGATCTGACCCATCAAGATGTTAAAATTTGTTGTGAGAACATGTAAGAACCAGGATGAAATTGTCTCAGTCAACAATTGGAAAGAATCACATGAGATTGTATGAATGAAAATGTATTTCATATGATTGATTGCAAATAAATAGGGAAATAATTTTTGAAGGGTGTAGAGTTAGAGAACTTTAGAGTGACAGGCTAAAGCCCCCAACTTGGTTTATTATTTTAGGTTTTGATAAGAGATGTTAGCCCACAGGTGGATGGAACTCTAGAGTGAGAGCTAGTATCTTCTCTGCCTAACCGATCTTCAAAACTATTCAAACTTTAAATTAGTCAATGTTCTTTATAGCATCTCTAGTAAGGGTAAAAAATAATATTGCTCTTATTTGGCATAACACAATTTGAATTCTTCCAGAACAGATTTCCTATATTTATTACTCATTCATGATAAGGAGAAAATTATTTCGTATTCAGTGCTTTTCTTTTACATAAACTCAAGTAATCTTTAATAAGTTTTTATTTCATTTTCAAGCATTAAAAATACCAAAAAGAGTTTAAATTTCATTCCCTTGATAAAAAAACATAGTTTAATTATTTGTCTTTTAAAGCAGAAAGTTTGTTACTTTAATTATGGGATACTCTGAACAATCCCTGTGGGTTCAATATTTGAAGCTTAATCAAAAAGTCTTATATTACTTGATAACGATACGTATTCTTGCATAGTATCCCAATATATATTAAGTTAAAAAATTAAATTCTTATTTTCTTCAGGATCAAGTTTTTAGCACTGTTACAACGTAAGGAAAGATAACTGAAAAATATAATCAAATACATTGTTATATTGTTGCATATAAAAAGTCGGGATTAAGTACAACACAAATATCACCCATTAGATTGAAGCTACCATCAATATTGGTTGTCCCCCATGATTACTCAGGGTTCCATTAATATATCATATTTAGAATATGGAATTTACTATTAATATGATTAGGCCAATAAATTTACAAACTTTTTACAATATCGTCAACAATGTTAGATTTAACCTTGAATAATTTAACAACCTTGAGGACATAAACAAGAATATTGCAAATTGTAGAATTTGGATTCTTCTCATTAATTGCAAGTTTAATGGTGTTCTTGATAGCCCACAAAAAACTGGAAAATAATGACAGGTAGAGAGATAACAATAGGATTTAGTTGATCAATGTACCACAACAAGAAGCAGGTTCAGGTAAATAACTTCAGTGACAGCATGTTTCAACATATCAAAAATTTTAATTCACATTTGAGAAGCAACCCTGCAAGAGAAAAAATAGTGAGCGATAGATTCCTCCTCTATCTTACAAAGATGGTAAATAGAAGGGAGCCAAATTCCATTAAGCTTAAGGTTGATATTAGTTAATATCAAACAATATAGCTGATTCCAATAGAAAAAAAAAAGATATTTAAGGTTTAAGAAAAGCATTCCAAAAGAGATTGAAGGTTTTAGAGATTGATTGCCCAAACATAGTTTTCACAGAGATAATATCCTTTTAGTCAATATAAATAAGAAATTTTTTAATCAAGGAAGCATCAGCAATATTTAGCACATAAAGAAGTTTAGGAACATTTCAAAAGTGGTTAGTCTTGAAATTAGCAACATTGACCTTCTTATCCTAAGGTCCATCATAGACATAAAAAAACTAGTCCAACCATCATACCAATAACTTAAACTACCTTCACCACGATCTCATGTACAAAAAGATTCAACAGTAGATCTACACTTCAACATTTCCTTCCAAGTGAGGGAATCGATAACCAAAGCATTGACAACTAAAAAGGAGTCAACTTCTCTGAACTTGATTCTTAGCTTGATATAGTTTATTCCCATTTATTTATATGGTGATCTAAAAACCAACACACCGTGATATATAAGCTTACAAACTTTCACCCAGCTAAACCAATAAAATAGTCCCTTTAGTATGTCAAAAAAATTCATTAAACATTCTCTTAATTTTGCTTTTAACTGTTAGTGAGATTTTAAATTCCTAAATTGTGGTTATAGGGATGAAAGAAAGTATGCTTTTGAATAGAATAACTTTATTACCACTAATAGATAGGTTATGATTATCCCAAGACTTAAGGCTATTATAGATTTTCTGAACCACCGGATCAAACTCTAAACTATTCAATCTACCCTTGTAAAGTTGAATACTCAAGTAGCAAAATGCTAGATCTTGTTTGGAGAAACTCGTATAATCTTGAACCTAAATGTATGACCTCTGAATCCTAAGACTAAAGGAGATGTTACCTAAATAAAATAAAATATCAAAATTTAGTCTAAAAGAAGAAAAATAATAAAAGAAGACATACATGTAAAATGGACATAAAATCGTACTTAAAAAGAGCTACCATATAAACATCCTAAATGAATTTAAAATCCTGGAAGGTTAGCCTCATTGAATGCATGATAGAATATGTTGCTATTTATTAAGAATAATAGATCATAAAACTTAATTATAAACTCTAGATGTCAAAGTACGAATGATATGCATAATTCCTTAAGACTAATGGATGTATTTTTTTTGGTTTAAATTTTTTTAGCTAACCATAGTCAAGTATTTTTTTAGTAATAAGTTAAAACTTAGTGTCAAATGATCATAGCAAGATGTGGATAGTAATGCATGTCTTTGATGACAAATGCTCAAATTATTTGTTTAAAGGGCGAATCGCTATGCATAGGCGAAACTCACTCTATTCTCATGGAAAAATTCATCAATTTTGTACCATGCATGAGGTCCTAAAAATAAAGAATAGAAAATATATGCAATGCACATGCTTATAGTGATCTATTATTGGTTATTCCTAATCGTAAAGAGGCTATTACTCTGTTTTATATAATCATCAATTTCTATATTTAAAGTGCTTGATGCTCTAAGATGTGATTGCAATGCATTCTGCTAATTTATTTATGTTCTGAATTTCATTTTTATTTAAAAAAATTTGAGTTACAATTTTTTGGTTTGGCTAGAAAATTTAGTCCTTAATGATTCTACAAAAATTTTAGGCAAAAAGTATTCAAAATGCTACAACCAAATATTTGGACAAACCTATTGAGCAAAAAAAGAAAAACAACAAAATAAGGGCATAATCAACTACCAACTTTTGACATCTATCAAACTTGTTGGTCAAAAATTCCATCTGTATATCATTGTCATTTAGTTGAGGTTCATCCTTTAAATTTTATTTATGCTCCTATGGATAAATACCCTAACTCTAGGAAAAAAAAGCAAGAAAATAAATCATACCTTACTATATCATCTTATTTTCAACAATGGCCTTAGGATGCTATGGAAACTTTAGAAAATAAAGTTAGTGCACTCTAGGTTCACAAAAGACAACCTAAAAAGATGTCAAGAAACTAATACAACATAAGCTAGCAAGCAAGAGATGCATTCTAAAATAATTTTCTCATCCTAAACATTTAGTCTATTGAAAGCAATCCACCCTTAACAAATAATTGTAACGAGCAAAATGTAACGAACAATAAACTTATCTACTCCTATGACATAAAAAAGTTTGTGCCTAATGCCGTCTAAGGTTGGTGAGTGTAAGTAGTGAAAAAGGGCCAAGAGAGGCCTTATTGTTTAAGTTTCCTAGATTTTGAATGTTTGTTTCAAGTTTTATTAAGAAAATACTCTATTTAGTTTATCCAATTTTTTATTGAATTTTTATGAAATTTTGAGTTAAGTACTTTTATATGCTTGTCATTTATAGAAACTTAATATTATTAACAAATAAATATTATAAATTACTTAGAAGGGTGATTATAATTTATAAGCTCAGATATATAATTTTAAAGAAATTTTTATGATTTTGCTAATTTCTATGAATTAATTTGTTACAAATTTTATGTTTTTTAAGGCTTTGAATATTTTAACATAATGATTACGGGTGACTCAAAATTATTTATGTAGTTTGTTATAGATCTTACTGGTTTTTTTTGCAAAAATTATATGAATTTTTAATTTTATTTGACTCATCAAACTATTTTAAATTTTTGTGGTATTTTTTTATAAAAAAAATTCATTATAAATAGAAATTACCTATATAAACCTTGAAATCTCTTAGAGATGTTTAGAATAACAATACAAATAATGTGAAAATTCTAAGTTCATTTTGAAATTTCTATAATTTATTGATTTTTTATTTGATTTTATTAATTAAGAATTATTAAAAATTGTAAAATAAAAATATTTTGGTATATGTGAATTCATTTCATTTCAATTGATTTATTGTTGAAAATCATATTCAATTTTGAATTTTCTTAAAAATGTTATCAGAGTTTTAATAAATAGGGGTATATTTGTAAATTATTTAATTTGACCTAAACCACTACACTTCCAATTGCAAGTGATTTTTAATTGTTTCCTTCTAGTTAATGAGTTACTTTAGTTTAATTGTTTGAAGCTCACCATTTTAATCCTTTCATTTGCTGAGTCAAATAATGATAAAGGTATTCATGTAAATTTAAGGAAACTTGAAAGTTTACCAAAAATCACTTTTATACTAAAAGATTTTAAGATTTTTTACTGCCTTAATTTATATTAATGATTTTGGATCGAGCTTAAAGATTTTAGGCTTTGAAAAGTCTGTTTTGTTATTTTGAAATGTATAGGGGCTTATTTGTAAATTTGGAAGAAATCACAAATACACACTTATTACTTTAAAATAACCAAAAATTTTTAATACTTTATCTCATAGTAAATTTTCATCATTTAAAATCCAATTCTCTCATTTTAATATTCTGTTGTTCAGTTTAAAATGATCAAAATTAAACAACGATAATTATACAAATTTTAGAAAATTTTACATTTGCATTTCTTTAATTATCTAATTATTCATTGTACTAAAATTTCTATTTTTTAATCATTAATCATCTAATTATTTAAAATTTTCAATTTTTATTATCTTGAAATTTTAAATTTAAAGGTTTAAAAGTTAAGAAGGGTAAATTTGGAATTTTGGGAAATTACAAATTCACCTATTTTCACTTTTTGCTTTAGTGAATTTTTTTTAAGCTTCATTTTTAATGCATTCTTAATTATTTCCAACCAGATTTTAAAGTTCAATCATGTTCAATTTACTTCCTAGGGTATATTTGTAATGTTTGACTTTTTTACCAATTTTGAATAACTTTCACTTAATTTCAATTGAAAATTTGACTAAATTTCCAAAAGAAAATGAACAGATTGTTAATTTAAATGCTTTCCATGAGGATTTACATCAATTGGTTATTTCAAGCAATTTAGAATTGCAATTTTCCAACAATTTGATAAGTACATTGCCACCCTTAGCACATTTTTCTCATTCAATAGAAATTCAGCTTATGTCACATCATTTTAGAGCTTCAATCAAACATATCTTGAAGGGTTTACCACTTAATTTTCTATTTTAAACTAATTTTGAGGAGTAAATTGTTAAAGTGCAAAAAAGCAATTTACATGTACACCTTTCCTCCAATTTTTCTCTATGGATCCAATTATTATGATGATTTAAAGGTAAATAAGAGTAGAAGAGTTCAA
>NEWO01000661.1:238773-250167 GCA_003013225.1 Phalaenopsis aphrodite | reverse complement strand
AAATAAATAGGGAAATATTATTATCGAGCGTAGAATTGGAGATTTTAGAGTGACAGACTAAAATCCCCAATTCGGTCCTATTGTTTGGCCGCTGATGTGTAGATGTTAGCCCTCAGGTGAGGGGAATGTGGGAGCTCCAAAGTGAGAGCCAGTATCCTCCCAGCCTAGCCGCAGAATCAGTAACCAAGCTTAGGATTAGTTATTGTTCTTTATGCCTGGACCAAAGGGTAAAGAATATGTATGCTCCTATTTGACATAATACAAATTGAACTAATTCATTTTATCCATTCAGTATAATTTCTTGGCAAGGAGAAGGATGTTTTCTTATATATTGAATATCACAATTAAACGTTATTTTCTATAATTAGTTATTATCCAAATTATCTATTTATTTCAATTGCCTATTAGTGAAAGATAACCAACTTGAATCTCGTTGTAGTTGAAGTATTACTTTTTATTAAATCTTAGTTTGTAGTATTCTATTTCTCCCTGTAGGATTGATATCTAGGACTCCATTAGAGCCCTATATTACTTGAGCGATACATATACTTGTGTTGACAAATTTGACTTTAACATTATTAAATATTATATCTATACATCTTTATTAAATCAAACATATATATATAAAGTCGTAGTCAAGTTTTTGGCATCGTTGTTGGAATTTAAATATTCTAGTAGCGTCATCAAATTCTTGTAATTGTTGATTTACAAAAAAAGGTCAGTCAGGATGTTTGTAAATATTTAAGAATTTTACATAAATTAGTTTAAGGTTCGGCTGCCCTAATACTTAATTGGCTCAGATCAGTTGGTTTTGGTTTAGCAAGGCTCTTTTGTCTGACTATGCTTACTTAGGGTTGTCAATTGGCTTGTGATGATCTTCGAGTCGCCTGGACTAGACTCGACCAACCTGGTTCTTTTGATCAACTGTTATGGTCTGGTTGTCGACTATCAATCCCGACATGAAGAGCTTATGTCACCAAGATGAGACTTGGCTGTCGGATAGAGAGTGAATCATCGTAATCTAACAAATAGCTCACCTTTTTACAAATGATCATTTGAGTTGTTCGTGGAGTATATTGTTGTAAACTTAGTCTCTTAATAAAGAGTCTCAGAGACTTTAATGAGATGGCTAACGAAGCCAGGGAGAACATTGGGTTGATGCCTTCTCTTGACTTGATATACCTTGGTCTTTAGTTCCAATGACAGGCTTTCGGTTGGCTTCCATTCTCGATCTAATGGATCTGCATTTGTTCAATTAAGTTCTTCGATCTTTTATGATGGGCATTTGGTCTTACTTTTGTGGCCCACCATCCTTAATTTTAAAAGACCCCCATACCTAATCTTAAAAAAGCCCAATTTCAAATTTCCTTTTAAAAGCACAGGCCCACATGGAAAATTTCTTTCATCATCATTTTAATCAAATTCATACACCATGGCACCCCACATCATGCATCCATGTATGAACCCGTCCACTTTTGGTCCCATGACCCTCTCTCACCAAATTATCACAATACCCAAATTCCTCTTTCATGAAATTTGATTGTGGTCACATGCATGTCATGGACTCACTCATGGAACCATCCATCAACATCATATAGGTCATATACACCAAATGTTGCAAAAGGAGCACTTCCATTCACCTCCCACCAAAGTGGCTTAACCAAAATCCTATCCCCACCAAATTCATATTCACAACCATACCATATAGTTTATTAAAATCCGAAATTGATCCACCTATAAGCTTCACAAGAGCTTAAGGAGAACTCCCCTACAAAAATCATCCCTTCCCGAGCACTCTAGCCTAGTTCTAAACCAAAGTCGAGCCACCTCTTGATCAAAATCATACCTAGGCTACACTTCAGCTCAAACCAACACTTGGAGGACGTTTGTGGACTCAAATGCGAAGCTCAGGAGCAAACCCAATTGAGGCCTCACCTCTTGGGCAAAGGTATGGATAAAAATCCCTAATTTTTCCCTCAGTTTGGAACTTTATGAGTAAAAAAATAAAATTTCATGTGTATCTAGCTATATAGATGTGTTTGCCTCACTTATATGAAGGTGTGGGAACAAACTACACTTAGTTTGGTTGAGTATCGAGTGAGATTTTAAGGTTAGAACATGAAATGTTCTCAAGTTAGGGTGATCAGAGATGATGAACGGTTGTCGTTTGTTTTCGTGTGTACTGAATGGGCGAATGAGATCGTGTCGAACGAGCGAACGGAACGTACCGCAAGCATGTGTGGCAACCGACATGGAAAGTGTAACCAATCAAAGCGCGCTGCAAGGGAGTTCGGAGCTGTCGAGGATGACATGACACATCATAGATAGATAGAAAATTATGGTATTTTGGAATTATTTAATTACATAAACTTCAAAAATTGATATCTTGATGTAGAAAAATCACAAAAATAAAATAAAAAACATCTGTACTCGATGAACAAAAGAGAATTTATTGAACCAAAAACCAAAAAAATATTTATTAAATATTTTTTTAATTAATTAAAAACTGGAGAGGGAAAGCTTATTTTACTTGATTAGACAATTATTCAACTTAAATATAATTTTGATGGTTTGCTCCTAGTGACATTAAAGACCTTCTCTGAATTTTCTAAGGTCAGAGGTCATCCCTATGATCAAAAGCCATAAATTTCTAGGACTTTTAGTATTAACTTAATTAAAAAATTTTAAAAATTAAATAAAAGCTATAAAAATACAAAATCAAGTTTGGTAAGTTCAATGTGATTAGAGGATCTTAGGAAAAATAAAATGAAATTTAAACAAATCGAAATACATTTTTCCATTTGAAACAACTAAAAAATATTAAAGTTTTGAAAAATTACAAAATAATTTAAAAAATCATAAGAATATCCCAAAATGAAGAAAATAACTTTGTAAAGTCCTTGTAAAAATTTAAAAGTCAGAAAAGTTATTTTTAATATAAAAATCTATTTTCTAATTAAATAGAAATTTTTGTTTGAAATAATTATGTAAAATAAAATAAAAATTAGAAATTTGTGAAAATTAGTTTTGATGATTCCTTAAGACCAGAGAAACTTAGGAAAAATAAAATTGAAGTCAAAATAAAAAAAGTCCATTTTTTAGCCTTTTTCAAATTAAAAAAATAATTAAAAGTGATTAAAAATCACAAAAAATATAAATATACGTCGAATTATCACAAATTATTCCCTAATTACATAACAACTTAAAAATATTTTCATAAATTTTTAAAGATGTAAACATGTCTTTTTAGTATTTAAATGAATTTGCTCTTTTATTTGAATAAAATAATTATAAAAATAGAAATAAAAATTATAAAAATAATTTCTCTAAGTTCTTTAAAGTGAGAGAGACTTATGAAAAATATAAAAAATGAATTTTTGAAAATAAAATGAACTTTCTATTTTATTATCTTTTAAATTCAACTAAAAAATTATAAAAATAAAATTATAATTCAAACATTCACAAAATTTATTCCAAGTGGTCCTCTAACCTAGGTAAACCTCCTAAATTTTCCTTGAGGGCAGAAAAGATGTTTTTGGTTAACTAAGTTAATCAGCTTTGACAATTCTTTGTTTTGAATTAAAATAATTATAAAAATTAAATAGAAACCATAAAAATATAAATTCTTCTTTGGTGTACAAATTCACCCACGAATAGTGTAACAAAAAAAGTTTCTAAGTCATTTGAGTTAAATTGAAGAAATTATAAAGGGATCCTAGGGGTAAATTTGTAATTTTGGAACTTTGAACTCTAAATTAAAATTTAGGTCAAATAAAAAGGTAAATGGGTAATAATTATGATGATTAATTCTCTAAAGTGCTTGAAACACAAAGGGTTGATAGGTAGGAACTAACTCACTTCACTTTCTACAAAAGGTAAAATTGTAATTAATCAAATTGTTATAGATTGGAGGATGGTTAAGTTTTGATGATCCTAATAAGAGGGGCTTGAGTTAGAAGACGATAACTCACTAATTTAGACCCCCAATCAATGGTTAAGTGCAATTCTATCTTCCAATGAAGATTACACACCATATCATATAACTCTTATAAAATTACAACTTTAACCCTCAACCCTTAAGTTCTTGGTAGTGAGTCAGGTTTAATCTAAAATTGCTTAAAGAGGCTTAAAACGGTAACATAAGGGAGCATAAACATCACTGAACACTATGACCTCAAGTTCAATTGAAAAGAGATGCATGGTTCCTTGATAACTAGGTTTACCTTAAAGTTCCTTACTCTTATAATTCATCAATATAACAATGAATGATTAGTTGCCCCTACTCATGGGTTAATTTACACACCAAAGTTTACTGAGCACAAATTAAAGCACCATAACTAAACTTAACTTAATCAAGATTGGTTATTTTAATGACATAATAGACTTAAATGAACTCGAAATGATTTAGAAATATCTAAAGTGGTTTAGGGTTATGCCCCAAAGCCTTTACAAGATTCCAGAATTTGAATATCTTAAGGATGAAACCACTAATATTTATCTAAAGTTTTCTTAAATGACATCGGTCATTTAGGATTTAATTAAATATATGAGATTGCCCTTATATGGAAATTTAAAAACCCAGGTAAAGTAAACCTTGCCAAATTTTTCTATATTAGGCAGGGGAATCTATCAGCTATAAACAAGGTTCAAAGACCAAATGGATTTCAAAAATTTGTTTAGTTTATATGATTGAGATCACTGTCAAGTAGTATGCCTATCTTTGAGATGGTGCATTGCTTGTAGTGTCGTGTTCGATCACTTAAACTATCAAATGTATGAGATATTGTTAGTCTCATGTTTTTCAAAAATTAAAATATTATTTTCAATATCAAAATAATGTGTATATTCAATTACGAAATTATTTTTCAAACATTAAAGCGACCAACTTGGGTCAACCCAAACGTTCCGCATGATTAGACTTGAGAACAATAGAAATGACTCGTACTAGTGCTTCCTCATTGGGTTTGCCAATAATGAGGAATACAAACCCTTCCATCCAATAGAGTATATAAGAAAACGAAGAATGTGCCTCTCTAGATTCGAGGCATGGTTTTGGCTATCGAGGAATGTTAGCTATCTATCCTCAAGCACACTGACAAGATTGTGGTGAAAAAAATTATAGACTTCAAATGATTTGGTGCAATGATTGTAGTTTTATGAGTGAAGATGGAAGTTGAGGAGTGATAGATTGAGATTGTTGGCTAGCTTTCTCAGAAGAAAGCATACAAGAAGGCAGTTTCATTTGAGGTTATTGATTCAATGAGAGTAGTGGTGACAATTGTCTATGCTAATAATAATAATCAAGATTTGGATTATATTCACTATGGTTTTGAGACTAATATTGTGACTCAAACCATTTATATTGGGAAACTGATTCTAAGTAAAAGAAAAAATTCTCTGTGGGGTATAATTGTCGACATCAATATTTGATGCTGCACATGTAAGGTATCCAATTGAATGTTGAAGGACCTTATTTCCTTCATATAGAGGTCCTCATGGCTCAAGAAAGTAATTAAGGCTCTCTAAATTGTGTTTATGGAATGAGATAGGGATCTGAACTAGGTGCACAAGTGCCAAAGACTAGTGCACCCATCAACATCAATTCTTGATGTTGCACATGTTGGATTTCTATTTTAATTTTATAGGACCATATTCCATTAATGCATAGTTTCCAATAGCTTTGGACAACCAAAAGAAACTCTTCAGCACTCTTCAAGCATGTAACTAGGGTTTAACTTGACATAATTATGCCTAAAATTTGTTACCTTTACTTGGTAATATATTTAATGTCATACTTTTTTATTATCTGATTTAATGATTTGGGCCTTTATTCCATTCATTTAGAGTGTCTCGTGATCTAAGGAATAAATAAAACTTTTGTTTAGGACATTTAGGCTGAAAATCAAGGCCTAAATTGGCATAGCCACAACACCTATAGCTTCTCTTGGCATAGCTATGCTCAGAAATGGTGTTGTCACACTACCAAACAATGAAAGTTGCATAATGATGCTTTGTTTTGGCATCGTTATGCCACCTGTAGTTAAATAAGTTGATTTTTTTGACTTCTTGGCCCTTATCTTTAATAAGCTAACTGTTAGCACTAATAGTAAATATGTAGTTCAATCCCAATAAAAATATATTCAGTATAAATAATTTTATCTTTTAAAATCTCTAAGCTGCCAAGCCCGTAATAATAACGCAAGAATATGTATCGCTCAAGTAATAAAGGGCTATAATGGAATCCTAAGTATCAATCCCACAGGGAGTTGGAAATTCTTATGGTTATAACGTCAAACACAATATTCAAACTATAAAACTTAAGTAAGCAAAATAAATTTAAAGCAAACTTAATGTGCGTTAAATGAAATGCAGTTAAAAGAACTAATTTAACTAAACTAATTGCTAAACTTCAAAAGTAAACTTATAAAGACTAAATAAAGTTTTGAAATGAAGAGTTTAAATTTAAGAAAACATCATTCCCCTTTACAATGAGTTTATGGAATGTGAAGAAATTAAAATCATTTAAAATACATATATAAAATTATATTATGCCAAATAGGAGCAATCATATTCTTTACCCTCTGAGAGTGCATAAAGAACATTGACTAATCAAGAGTTTGGTCCCTATATCCGTGGTTAGGTTGAGAGGATACTGGCTGCCACTTTAGAGCTCTCACTTCTCCCTCGCGAGAGGGCTAACAATCTCACGTAAGTTTCCAAGCAACTAACCAAATTAGGGATTTTAATCTGTCACCTTAAAATCTTGAATTTTATGCCCATCAAAGTATATTTCTCTATTTATTTGCACGCAATCACATGGATTACATTCTCACTCATGAAATTGAATGTGACTCTTACCTTGTTGTAGAAAGCATAGCCCTTTCAGATCATATGTTTCTCAACAAATTTTAACCTTTCAATTGGTGTTAACCTCTCTTTTGGTTGAGGTTTAGTTTTCCCTCTTTAGTAGCCTGGGGTCTAGCCATAAGACTTTCCTGTTAACTATTCCTAAAAAATTAGAAAGGAACCATTGCCATCAGAAATTCTAAACTCCTCTTTGCTCAACTTGAATTTCCACATATTGGTACTATCCTCTACCACTTAGTAGTTGGGGTCAGTATGGGGGATCTCAAGAAGGGTCCCTGTAGGACTGCTTGACCTAAGGGTCGACTCTGGGTGTTAGTTTGGAGCTAGTCCACTCACCTGCACTCACTATCACCCACAATCACTCATAACCCTAAACCCAAAATTGTTGACTTTGGTCCCTTGATCTTTTGGGAGGCTCATATAGATGGTCCCCTAGACCCATTGGCCCTAGGCTAGGGTTTAGCTAAAACCAGTACAGAGGACCCAATTGGGGATCTCATTGGTCCATAGCTCATACATGGTGGTTGGCACCCCAATTCTATAAAAAATGTCCAACTTTGCCTTTTGCCCCTAAATCTACCTAAATTACCCAAACACCCTTGAAACCCTAAATTTAATCAAAACCCTCAAATTCACCAAAAATGCCCAAAATTATTCAAAAATGGGCAATTTTGATATTAATAAACATGTTTGGGTGATTGAAATATAATGAGATTAAAAGGTAGAAACTCACTCACCACCCTTACACAACATCAACAAAATCATAATCCTCATAACCTTGATTACTTGGAAGTTAATAAAGATCAAATGATTCTTAAGTGATTGGCTTAAGCTAGAAAGATGATAATTTACTTGTTTTAAGCCCAAAGTTGAGGATGATTTGACCATTTGATAAGAATACATATTACTTGAAATCAAAATTTTGATGTCACCATTTCACTTATGATGATTGTTAAGGGCTTAGTAGTGACATAGGCTCAATTTCTAAATTTAATTGATCGGATTTATATGATAACATAATTGGTGATTGACATCTTTAAACACTACAAGCCTGACTTTAATTGTGGGCACCATAATCTTAAATAACCTAGACTTGCCTCAGGGGCATCCACTCACATAACTTTAAAATGAAACATCAATTGACTAATCGAGTATCTTATCCTTGGGATCATTAAATTTCTAAGTTTCACTGCATAACGAGGTAGTTGGCCTAAGGAAAATATGTTGAGATTTTCATACCTATTTTATACTGTTTTTAATGATATTGCACTTTAAAGAAAGATATTTTTGATGTTTTGTTGCAGGAATGATGAATTACGGTTCTTGGAGCAAAAAAAAATGCAAAGAGGAGCGAATTTGGAGCGAAAAAGGGCCAAAATGTGGAAGATTTAAACTAGGCCGCCGATGGCGCCCTCGACCCCGCCGACGGCGAGTTTTTCCAGAGACTACATGAAAAAATTCTTCAGAAGCCCGCCGACGGTACCCTTGAGGCCACCGACGGTGCCCTTGAGGTCACCGACGGTGAGATCGACGGTTATGTCGAATCAAGCTTTGAATAAGGCTAAATTTTGAACGGATGCTTAGGAAACTCTTGGGAAAGCTCATCCACGACTTTAAAAGAAGATTTTGGCTGAAAATTGAGAAGAGTCTAGAGGACCTGGAGGTTAGAGAGGTTCCATTAGTGTATAGAATTTTTAATAGAGTGTAACAATTGTAAGGAATTCTTCGAGAGATTGTAAGAGTGGAGCGAAAGTGAGAGATTTCTTCCTCCTTGTTACATTGAAGAGAAATTCTGTGTGCTGTAAAGAAAAGAAGAGATTCATAGGAACTTTGAGGAGTGCTCTTGGGGAGAAATTATAGATAAGTTATTTACTTGTTGTAGTTTGTATGACTTTGATTTTATGTATGAATTCCAAGTTTTGTTATGTTTTTCTCATGAGATCTGAGTAGTTTTCTCTATCTTTCTCCTTGTCTCGAGATTTATGAAATGGTGATTTGAATTGATGATGCTGTGAAAATGTTTAAGAAATTGTGATGATCTTTTCACTTCGATCTTAATTTACGTTCTATCTGGACAATTGATTTGTTAAAATATGTTGAGTTTTACAACTGAAGTGAAGATTACATCCAAGATTCAGGGAGGTCAAAGCCCTTGGAAGTTGGGTGCAAATAAATAGGAAAATAATATTATCAGGCATAGAATTGGAGATTTTAGATTGACAGACTAAAATCCCCAATTCGGTCCTATCGTTTGGGTGCTAAAGTGTAGATGTTAGCCCTCAAGTGAGGGGAACGTGGGAGCTCTGAAGTAAGAGCCGGTATCCTCCTAGCCTAGCCGCAAATTCAGTAAACAAGCATAGGATTAGTTAATGTCTTTATGTCTAGACCAAAGGGTAAAGAATATGTATGCTTCTATTTGACACAATATAAATTAAACTAATTCACTTTATCCATTCACTATAATTTCTTGACAATGAGAAGGATGTTTTCTTATATATTGAATATTACAATTAAACTCTCCTTAGTATCATTAGTTATTTAATAGTTTTTAAAATTATCTATTTATTTTAATTGCCTATTAGTGACAGATAAGCAAATTGAACTTTGTTGTTGTGATTAAAGTATTGCTTTTCAAAAATCTTAGTTTGGAGTTCTAAACCACTCCTTGTGGGATTGATATCTAGGACTCCATTAGAGCCTTATATTACTTGAGCGATATGTATACTTACGTTGATAAGTGTGACTTTACAATTATTGAATATTTATTACATCCATATTTATTTTGTATTTTAAGCATATATAAAGTCACCGGTCAAGTTTTTGATGCCGTTGTAGAGGAGTGATTGAGTGAGTGATTCAAAACACAATTAGAGTAATGGACTAATTAGGATTATTAGAAAATTTTTACTTGAATTGCAACTTATTTTTATATTTAGTTAATTATATTACTGAGTACTGATTTCAAATTGTATGCGTAAATTTGGATTTGAAAATCTTATACCTTATTATTTGGAATTAGAACACACTGTTAGAAGGATTAGAAAATTAAGAAAAGAACCTAGAAATTCTGATACAACGGAAAACAACCTGAACAATCAAGAAATAGAGAATGAACACCAACCTAGACCCCTAAGAGATTATGTAAATCCTACAGCAGATGAAATTCACTTATCTATCCAAAGTCCTAATGTAGCTGTTAATTCATTTGAGCTTAAACTTGTTATTATCCAAATGGCACAAAACTATAATTTTGAGGTACACCAAATGAAGATCCGAACTTACACCTCGCTAGTTTTTTAGAACCGTGTGCTACTTTTAAATAGGACGGAGTCTCAAACGATGCTGTTAGACTTATACTTTTTTCCTTTTTCACTGAGGGATAAGGCTAAGATGTGGTTAAATTTGTTAGCACTGGGATCTATTAGAACTTGGGGAGAACTTTCACAAAAATTTCTATCCAAATATTTCCCTCCATCCAAAACTGCTAAATTTAGAAATGACATAACATCGTTCTGTCAGATTTATGGAGAGTCAATATATGAAGCTTGGGAGAGATTTAAAGATCTTCTTAGGAAGTGCCCTCATCATTCGTTACCGGATTGGTTGATAATTCAAACTTTTAATAATGGATTAGTGGGATCTCTTAGATCGATTATAGATGTTGCAGCTGGTGGTTCTTTAATGTCAAAATCTTTTGATGCGGCTTATTCATTAATAAAAGAGATGGCTACCAATAATTTTCAATGGCCCTCTGAGCGGGTAAATCCTAAATGAGTAGCTAGTATCCATGATTCTGATGCAATATCTATGTTAGCTTCACAGATTGCTGCAATATCAAAGAAATTAGATCATTATGGGATTAATTATTCTCTAACACCTTCTATGATAGAAGAGAATTCATCTGGGCAATTTGTGGATGTTCAACCTTCATATGAGACCTTAAATGCTATTAATAGACCCAACAACCCTTATTCTAACTGTTATAACACAGGTTGGAAGAATCATCCAAATTTTAATTGGAATAACAATTTTTCTACAAATCAACAAAAGACAAACAACCCAGTGAACCCATTAGGAAATTCATCCAACCAAGGAAATGTTAACAATAGACCTTCTTATCCTCCACGATTTAATAGTAATACTCAAATTGAGGAGAAAAAGTTGTCTATGGAAGAGCTGATATTAAACATGGGTCAACAATTGCAGAATCAAGGAAATCAATTACAAATTCAAGAAAATCAATTGCAAAATCAAGGAACTGCTACTAAGAATATTGAAAACCAATTAGGGTATATCGCTACTGCGCTTAGTAACCAAACATTAGGAACTTTTCCTAGTACTGTGGAACCAAATCCTAAAGACCAAGGAAAAGAACAAATCAAAGCGATACAATTACAAAGTGGAAATAAATTGGAAACAAGGGTGCAAAAAAAAAACAGAAACTGAAAAAGAGAAAGTGGATACCGAAAAAGAAAAGGATCATGAATACCCAGATTTAGAGTATCCATTTACACTAATGAAAATTAC
>NEWO01000661.1:181467-206541 GCA_003013225.1 Phalaenopsis aphrodite | reverse complement strand
TAAACTATAATACCACATAAGAACTTAATAAAACAACAATAATACAACTCAAAACCATAAATAAAACAAACAAAAAAACACACCCCTAACACTATAATAATCCTCAAATCTAAGCTAAAACAACAAACCTAAACACCAACATAACATAAAAAATAACACCACATTAACTATAAACTAAAACAACTGACAAAAACCAGCTAGAACCCACTTAACAATGCAATGCAACATTAAAATAAACCCTAAACTAAAGTAAACTCACTTCTGATTTAAGCTTCTTCTCATTATTTAATGATTCTTTTTCTTCTCCAGAGAAATCCAACGCACCGGCTTGACAGAATCCTCTTGTTTTGGATTGGCGGCGGTATAAAGTGGGACACTAAGGTTTTTTGGTGGGATTGTGTACGGACAAAATGTCATTTGTTCTCGTCTTGGGCGGGGTCGGGTTTCGGATGGGCCGAGCCCCATGTCTGAATTAATTTATTTTAAGCGATCTTGCATTATTGCATTCGACTCCCTTTAGCTCTAGCTGCGGTCACCCCATGAAATAAGCGCTCGATCAAAAAGGGCTCATTTACAGCCGCTATGGGCAGTGCTCGTCTTCCATGCGCTCCTTTATAACGGATCGCAACCGCGCCGAGGCCGCGGAACCGTGGACCCGTCGTATTGAGGAGAACGGGAGCTAACTAGAGAGAGAAAAAAGAGATGAAGAAGGAGGAGACGGTGAAGCTCATCAGCGCCGAGGGCTTCGAGTTTGTTGTCGACAAGAAAGCTGCCATGGTCTCCCACACGATCCGCAATATGCTCACTTCTCCAGGTATCTTCTCCTTCTTCATGGAAAATTAATTCGGGTTAGGGTTCTGATTTTCTGTCTTTGGCTTCTTTCGATCTCGTATGATAGGTAGTTTCGCGGAGACGCAGCACGGCGAGGTTACTTTCCCAGAGATTAGCACTCCAATTCTGGAGAAGATCTGCCAATATTTCTATTGGTCGCTTCAATTTGCCAGGTATCTGTTCATCATCTTCTTATTTTTCATAATTTTCTTTCTGAACTGCAATTTCATATACCTTAAAATTAACTAGACCTGGAGACTGGTTTAAGCAGAATGGTTTTTCTTATGTTCTGATTAAGTTGGGATGCTCAAGTTTCTCCTCGTACCGTACATTCAAAATGTAATTATAATACCTATCATATACAGTAGGAAGTCTTTGTTTCTGAAATACAGAATCCCCAAGTTTTATTTTTTTTCCTCCCCGTGAGTTTCTTATGTTGATTGTAGAGGTGTTAATTGAGAATGACTTTTATGATTAAGTTATTGCATTGTCACTTATGCTTTGGCTTTTTTACCTATATTCCTTTTAATAATGCGGTTATAAATTGAATATTTCACAAGAATAGTTTGTTATTACATTGCCATGGGTTTACCTTGCCCTTTTAAAATGTCATTAATAAAAGGAAGACAGGAATATTGTTCTTTTCAGTAATTTTATTGAAAGACATTGCTCATTCTAGTTCAAACATTCTAGCTCAGTAAGTTATGTAACATTGCCTTTATTTTTTTAGTTTTGATAGTCATGTACATTTTCTATTGTGGATTCCTTATCAGGCTTTCTGTTAGCATTTAAAATCTTTGTACATATTACATTACTACAGCCATAGATTAACTATTAAGGTTGTACTTCTACGGTTGTGACTTTATGGACCTCATTGATTTGGGTGTGAGCCATTAAAGTGCTTGATGCTCATAATTTGGTCATTAATTGCTTCAAAATTAATTTAGTTTGTACCAATTCAAATCAATTAAATCAATAATCTACAAGTTTAACTTAGTTATTTCAAGCAAAGGGAAGATACTTTGGAATAAATAACTTCAAATTATTGCATTTTGATTAAATTTTATTTGATTTGTATTAGTTTTGAGATTACTTGGTCATCCACCATCATGTACATTAATATTCTTAGTTTAGCTCTTATTTCTACTCAATTGGGCAAATTTTATGGCTTGAATTGAAATTGAAGTCAAAGAGATAAATTATTTTTTTTTCTCAGTTTCCAATCCTATTAAATCCAAACCTGACTCAAGGTTGAATTAACTTAATAAGCATATCTCAAGAAATAAATTTAAAGGATAAGTGCTTTGAAACTCTGAATTTAATAAATGTGGCTATTGCCACCCATCAGAAGGCTGAAAGATAATTATGGCTGTTTTTTAGTGTGTGTGTCTGTATCTATAACTATCTATCTATATATATATATATATATATATATATATATATATATATATATATATGAATGATTAAAATGAAGAAATGCCTCCTATGTTTTTGTACGATATGAGTATGTCATATAGATTTAAGTATAAATTTAAGAAAACCATAATTAGGCCATCAATATTGTATAGATTCAAATGTTGGGCTGTGAAAATGTTTATTAATATTTAGGTTTAGTGTGGTAGATATGAGAATGTTAAGATGAATTCATAGCAAATTTTGTAATGATATATTAAGAAACAATTTTATGAAAGGAGATGTTGAGGTGAGATTTCTTAACGACATGATGATTGAAAATAAACTCAGGTTTATTGGACATCTACAATGAAGTGTAATAAGTATGTCCATTAGATGAGTATACAAATCATTTCAATGAATCAGGAAGTAGAAGTGCTAAGACTTGGGACTACTTGAATAAAAGTTTTTTAGAATAATTCATATTGAATAGATTTAAAAATTTAGAAATCACTCCACAGGAGTGAATGAAAATGAGGGTTTATAATGTTGATCCAACATAATTGAGATGAGGTTAATGATGATGATATGATAATTAAAACCGTGCATTAGTTAGTCAAAATAGAAAAAAATAGTCGGCTTGAACTTATTTGGTTAATTCAACTCAATTTTTATCAGTTAATTGGTCAGTTTTGACCTTCATTAAATCTTTTAAATCAAAGAACAAATTTATTGATGTAGAAATTCACATTAGAGGAGTCATATATATGTATTGGTCATTGGAGATCAAGGATTCAAGACTTGAGTGATGAGACATGCTAGGAATTTCCTCTTTTTTGAATTTTACTGTAATAACTAATAAATAAATAAATAAATAAAATTAGTAATGTTATTATTATTAGAAATTTCAACCAATGCTGTCATTTTGAGTGAGAAATTAACGCCTAAACAAATTCGTTTTAAAGAGAAGTATCCCATTTGAAGTGAAGAAGGAGATTCAGAGTGATCAAGAGCGAGAGGAGGGAGGAAGAGGAAGACTTACATGAGAAGGAGGGAGAACGAGGCGACGTCGTAGTCCAGGTGAAGGAAACAAGGCAACTTTGGCACTTTCCAAGTGGGGGAAGACCAACCCTAGCCGAATGAAGGAGCGGCGTGTGCATAGATGCGACATCGTTCTATGCCGAGGCTTCAAGGTGAGTCATGCGAAGAAGACAGAAGATAGAAGCATTGAGCAAATTGAGGTTTAGTGTAAGAGAGCCCGTTCCCTTACTAATTGAAGGAAGAAGCGACGAGCGACGAGCGACTCGGTTTAAAGGAGGTGAAGAAGGGAGCAGCTCTGTGTGGGATAAATTATGTCGAACCAAGGATGAAGGAGAAGAGAAAGGGAAGAATGGATGAATAAGAGTTGAAGCCAAAGGCGTCAAAGCAGTAGAACAGAAGTATCGGGTGACTCGTGCTTTGATCGTGAGCAGGGTTTGGCTTATTTTCGGGTAAAGGTCTAAATCACAGTATAAGGCTAGGATTTGATTTATTTTTTTTATGTATTTAAGTTTTATTTTTGTATTAAATTGAATTTATATAAAACTTTTAATGCATTTTCTTATGCAAAAGAAAATCAGAAAATAATAAAATGAAAGGAAATTTAAATCTCGGAGTTAATGTTAAATTTAATGAATTTAATGTGAATTAACATTATAATTATTATTATTATATAATACATGTAAAGTAAAAAAAGGGACAAAATATCTTCTAATAATAAAATTAAAATATAATTATCTAATAATAATTCTTTATGCATTTAATTATAGGTTTTCATTGGAGATAGTGAAGAGAATGATTAGCAAAAGAATCATCAGTGATTTTAGTAAGTACTTATGTTCTTATGCTATAATAATTTTTTTATTATATATCAAATGTGTTTATTTTTACTGTCACTAGTTACGTTGAAATCACAATAAACTCATGATTTATGATTCTATCTACTTTTTATTCATAGTATAGAAATTATATATGTACTCAATATTTTTCAAATTGTCATAATTATTGAATGTTATACAAATATATTGACTGTTATATAAATTAAAATGAAACAATCATTATTAGAAAATGATTTTATAATATATTTGCATGTACATGCTTCATTATGATTGTGTTCACCCATTTATGGTACCGGCAAAAAAATGCTAAAATACCCGTGCACATAAATGAAAAAAAGTATTGGTATTAAACGTCTTAATTGATATAATTTTAGATGATGTTCATATGACGCTTGTACAGAAATAAGATATGTTACATATATGGTAAAACACATTGAATGTTATGAATTATCTTAAAAATTATATCTGAAAAGTAAACTTTTAACTATTTTTATATTGATTTATAGTATCTTTGACTAGTATGCATATCTCTCTCTTTTTGTTACATTTTTATGGTTTAGGAGTATGAATATTCACTAGCTATGACTAGCTTACTATTATTTTAAATTAACATTTTTCAAGTCTAATTATTTAATTAAATGATGAATAATAGATGATAAAATATTTGTAGATGTTGACAATTAGAAATGAGTTAAATTTAGTTGTATTTCTTTAATTTATTTTTTTTAGTGACAATTTTATTTGTTAAATGTTAGTTATAGATGATGAATATAAAAAGGTTTAATTTCCACTGTCTAACCGTTTATATTTGTCGTAGTGAAGTCTAAGTCCCGGGCCAGGACGTGATGAAAGTGCTATCAGAGAGGGTTTTTGATTAATTAATGTAATCTTGATGAAAGAGCCAATACGATAATTACAAAGTAATTAATATTAATAAAATTGTAAATTTAATTTGACTTTAAGTAACTATGTTAATTCATGCTGCCGAGATTATAGAAGAAGGGAGCCTAGTTAAAAATGAAGAAGTACCACCTGCTATAAGACCAATGCCCTGACTCAGATGATGATGACGATGACAGTTTATTTAGAAGTTCATACTAGAGTTTGGTGAGAATGAGACAGTTGCTTTGGATAAGTACCTAAAATTATTGCAAGATTTGTGTCTTCATTTATTTAAGAGAACTAAATATTCTATTTAAGTGGAGAAATGCAAATTTGAGAAGATATTAGATAATATGGCCTGTCTGAATAAAAAAAGAGCGTTATTAGCTACATTTATGCTAGATTGAGAAGATGAAAGGTGGTGGTGTTGGCAGCGTCAGGACAGATTGGGAGATGAACTCAATGTAATGGTAGGTTGAGAGGATTTTGTAAAGTTTTTCACATGGTGGCTTGTACTCTTATTCGCTCGAAGACCGATGCAAGATAAATTTATTAATTTAGTGTACTGAGAGAATAAAATCATGCATTATGAACTAGAGGTCACCGAATTGTCAAGGTAAGCCCTACAACTATTATCTATTGCAGAAGAGAAGTGTTGCAAATTTTTTTCTAGATTGAAGGATTCTATCAGATAGCTGTTGATGCCATTGAAAATTGATGATTACTCAGCGTTGATAGTGGGATAGATGAGTGGAAATCGATTACCAGCTCACCAAAAGCATAAAGATATACATAAGAGAAAGAATATTGATTAGGGAGAGCATGTGAATTAATCAGAGGGATCCATTGGGTAGAAGCCAAAGTTCAGCTCAACTGAATTTAGTTGAGATATAACTCAGAGTATTGTAGTCGCTTGTGTTAAATATGAAAGACAACATAATAGTTAATGTTTGATGGGCTCTACCACATACTACTGGTGCTTTCAGCCTTGTCACGTAGCTGGGTATTGATCTTCACTTGGCCAAAAAATCTTGGAAGAACAGAAACCAGTTGGAGCTCTTTCTTGGAGGACCGCCCGTGGGCACAAAAGGATAGAGTTTACTGCTATACCTTCAACTCAGGTTCAACCAAGGCAACCTATTCAACCTTAAGTTTATTTCATTACTGGTAGAGCCTGAAGAACCTGCCATTGATGTTGATACAATTAGGGATTAATGAGTGTTATATTTTATCACATATTGTAGGAGTGCCGTTATAGTGTTTTTTTTAGTTGATGTGTGTTGTTTTAATCATGTTACCTTGCTTTAAATGTGATGTTTTTCTGTATTAAGTTGTTGGGGAAAGTTAGTTGAGTTATCTAGTTTTGGACCTTTATTTTATCATTTTCATTTTTCATCTTAATGAATGAGATGTGGAATTCTAATAAGAAGTGATTTGAGGTTTAGAGTTGATTTGTAAATTTTGAGGATGAAATTTTTATAAGGAATGGAAATTGTTATAAATAATAAATAAATAAAATTAATAATGTTACTATTATTAAAAATTTCAACCAATGTAGTCATTTCATGTGAGAAGGAAGTGCTTCGCAGTTTCATTTTAAAGAGAAGTATCCCATTTGAAGCAAAGAAGGCTCGGTGTGATCGAGAGCGAGAGAAGGAGAAGAAAAAGAAGCAACAACAGAAGGAGAAGAGGAAGGAAAATGAAAAATTGCCTTTGAGGGACAAACTCGAGGAA
The DNA here is from genome assembly GCA_003013225.1 of Phalaenopsis aphrodite. NCBI lineage: Eukaryota > Viridiplantae > Streptophyta > Magnoliopsida > Asparagales > Orchidaceae > Phalaenopsis > Phalaenopsis aphrodite. The sequence goes on along the minus strand of NEWO01000661.1, from coordinate 199,825 downwards.
GGAGACGCTGTAGTTCAGGAGAAGGTAACAAAGCAACTTTGATGGTTTCCAATTGGGAGAAGACCAACCCTAGTCGAAGGAAGGAGCGGCTCGTGCATCTGTGTCAAGGCTTTAAGGTGAGCCATGCAAAGAAGACAAAAGACAAAAGTGTCGAATGCTCAGAACTTCAGTGCAGGAGGAGAGCCCGTGCCTTAACCAATCAAAGGATGAAGTGACGAGCGGCTTACGACTGTGGTGTAAAGGACGTGAAGAAGGGAGCGGCTTTGTGTGGGAGAATAGAGGACGAAGTGTCGAAGTCGAACGCATCAAAGCACTTGAACATAAGTTTCAAGCGGCTCATGCATCAATTGTGAGCAGAGTTTGGTTTATGTGCCGGTAATGTCTAAACTGGGGTAAAAGGTTAGGATTTGATTTTTTTTAAGTATTTAAGTTTTATTTTTATATTAAATCGAATTTATATAAAAATGTTAAAATGCATTTTTCTATGCAAATAAAAATTAGAAAATAATAAAATGAAAAGAAATTTAAATCTAGGCGCTAATGTTACATTTAATTAATTTAATACTATACTAATAATTATTATTGTATGATAAATGAAAGGTAAAATAGAGGTAAATTATTTTTTAATAATAAGATTAACATATAATAAATTATTAGTAATTTTTTATTCATTTCACTAGAGGTTTTCATTGGAGATAAGTGAAGAAAACGATTGACAAGAGAATCATTAGTGATTGAAGTGTACTCATATTTTTATGCTATAGTAATATAATTATTTCTTCTAGTCCAAATGCATTTATTGTTATTGTCACTAGTTATATTAAAATTACTGCAATTTCATGATTTATGATTTTGTCAATTTTTTGTTAATATTGTATGGATAATGTGTACTTAACATTTTTTAAGTTATCATATATATTAAATGTTAAATAAGTATATTGACTGCCATGCAAATGTTGATGAAATAATCATTATTAAATAGTGATTTTCATAGTATGTTTGCATTGCATGCTTGGCTAAGTTGGAGCTCATCCTTTTATGATATTAACAGAAGACTGTTATGGTACCCATGGATGTAAATGGAAATGGTTATTGATATTGATGTATCTTTATTAATACAATTTTAGATGGTGCTACTGTGATGATTGTATATATATACAATGATATATATATGTTACTGATGTGCTAAAACACATTAAATATTATGTACTATCGTGGAAAATCATAAATGAAAAAGTAAGTTGTCTATTATTTTTATATTGGTTTATATTGTCTCTGACTAGCATAAAAATCGTTCCACTTTTATTATGTAACTATAGTTTAAGAGTACGAGTATTCATTGACTGGATCACTGTTGTTTTAAACTAATATTTAGGAAGATGAATAACATAGTATAAAATGTTTATAGAAAAGGTGAACATCCCTAAATGAAGTAAATTTAATTTTATTGTTTTAATTTACTTTCATTAATGGTTCTATCATTTGTTAAATGTTACTTTTTGAAAATGAATATAGAAAAATTTGTTTTTCACTGTTCAATCGTTTGTACCTGCCTTGGTTAACTCTAAGCCTCTAGCCGGGTCATGACACTTTCAGCTAATTCAAAATTCGAACTATCGAAATCTTTCATTATTGGTGAAAATGAGGAGTTTGAAGCGGAAAAAGTTTTTTGTGAGGCATTTCCTTAACCCTAAGCACTTTAGAAGGCTTATTTTACTATTCCTTAATGTGCTAAAGCTTCATTTTGTGGTGTTGAACTCCATCTGCTCCTCTGACAGGAACAACACAGCTCTAAGTTATTTTTGAAATCCTTCATCACCTCCTTCTGAAATATGAGGAATTGGCATATGGGCACTCTTTTATTGTTATCATGCTTTGTTGTTTTTGTGCTGTCATGTTTTGATTGTTTTTAATTATAGGACTTATTTTTCTTATTTTCCTTGCATCTTTACTATTGCAGTTTAAAATTTTTAAACTATTTGTTTAATTGAGATTGTTGTTTCTCCTGTAATATGGCCTATCCTGCAAATTTAAGACATTTTGTTCGTGCACTCATTTACATGGTCTTATCAGCTTGCTATCCATTATTGGAGCTATTGCTGAGCTTTAACATTTTAAAATAATCAAAATTTCAGTTTGCCCAACCAACAAACTTAACTACAATTCTGTTCAGCATGGTTTAGTTATAGGTAAAGTTTATTAGGTTCAAATTTCCAAATTTGAAATCCAAAGATCAGTCAGATTTACCAATATGTTAACCAGTCCATCTAAATTGATTGAATACATATCCCTAATGACAATATTTATTAAATGATATGCTAATGATAGATTATGTTAATCTTCTTGTTCCATGGGCTATAAATCAGTTTTTGATTACTAGTGTGTCATTTTGATTATTTATTTTCATTTCTGGTTATAATATAATGTTAATATCATTTGATTTTTAGAAATTTAAAACACAATGTTGTTGTTGTTATGATGATTATAATGATGATGATCATCATCATTACAATATTATTATTATAATTATGATTATTTGTTATTATCATTATGATTATTATGATTATTATTACCATTATTAGTATTATGACTATTATTATTATTATTATTATTATTATTATTATTATTATTATTATTATTTTATTATTATTATTATGATTATGGTGATGATGATTATTATTATGATTATGATTATGACATTTCTATTTATTAATTGCTTAGGTGGATCCTTCATAAAAATTCTTGTGGTCTGATTCTAAATTAATCTTTCTTTTATTCGTGAATAGTCTTATTAATCTTCCTTTTATTCGTGAATAGTCTTTCTGCATGAACTATTAATCCATTTTTTAATCCTGTACTAGGTTTTTGATATTTTAAAGTGTTCACTAGCTGCCTTTGGGCTTTATAATATGATTTTATTTATTCCTTCTAAATGTAGAAGAACGTAAGTTTAAGGTTTGCTAATAAAGATCTACAATGCGGTACATGAAAGTATGCAGGCCCATGAATTTGTAAATCATAGACATTTAATTTTGACAATCCTTAGTTACATCTTCAGGTTTAAGGTTTGCTATTGCAAATGTGTGAGGCTTCATTTAATGCTAATCTTCCTTCTACTTCTCTACTAATAATTTTGGCTTGCGTGTGCAATTAATTCTCTTCAAATTTGCACACATGTGTGTGCCGTGGCCTGTTGGTTGGCGGGATTCATTGTAAGTCCCCTCAGGTGACGGGTTTGATCCTGGTGGTGCTGGGTTCTCGAATATTTAGGCCCATGACGCGGACTCTCATCATGGGGCCTAGCGCTTGGGAAATCAGTATTTATGCCTCTGCCAAATACCGATTTCCTTTTACTATATATATATATATTTTGTTTCCTTTGCCTCAGATGTGGATTCTTCTTAAAAATTTTGTGATCTGTCTCTAATTTATTGTTTCTTTTATTCATGAATGGCCTTACTACTTGAACTATTAATCAATTTTCTTATCCTGTATTAGTTTGATATTCTAAAGTGTTCCCTAAATGCTATTGGGCTTTATAATATGATTTTAATGATTCCTTCTTAATGTAGAACAAAGTAACTTTTAAGCTTTGCTAATAAAGTTCTACATTGAGGTACATGAAAGGATGCAGGAGCATGAATTTGTAAATCATAAACTTTTAATTTTGACAAACCTTAGTTACATATTGAGGTTTAAGCTTTGCTAATGCAAACCTAGATGAAATGTATAAATTGTGCGGACACATCCAAATATTTTAAACGTTTAATTTTGAAAATTTTGTTGCTTTTTATGAAACAATAAATGCAGAGAAATGCATACATATAATAATTCAATGGGATTCTACTAGAAATAGAGTATAGAAATTTGGAAGCATCAAATTCATTTAATCAATTAAGAATCATAACATCTCACGTATCCAGCTTATATCAATTTTGAAGAGAATTAATTGAACAGGCAAGCCAAATTATTAGTAGAGAAGTAGAAGTAAGATTAACACTAAATGAAGCCTCTCATTTGTACTAGAAAATAACCTCTCTTGAAAATCCTCTGGTTTTCAATTTTCAAAGGACGAACTAGATGAAGTTACATATTTTACTTGAAATTTTATTCAACAGTAATTGATTTTGATTTTACATGCTCCATATCTCTTTTACAATTAAAAAATAATAATCAATAAATTACTGAAAGACTGTCAACAAAGGACGTTATTCCTTTATTTTTTTTAATTATTTCCATGTCAACATTCCACGTCTATATTAATAACCTGCATCATTTAACCAAAAATCTATCGAAACCCATTGAAATCCTGCAATATGCTCACATGTATGCCTGTTATTGATTTTTCCTTCCACTACCTTTGGTGGTAAAAAAATGTTATTGGAGTATGAAAAGTTGCATATCATAGCGCTTCCTAAACCATCCAACATCAAACTTCAGTTCCTAACTCCCACATCTGAGGCAAAGGAATGCAAGAACCATTAAAATACAGAAGGTCATTGAGTTATCCTCATTAATATATCAGCTAGAAAAGGTCAACTATAATTTTTTTTTTTTTTTGTTATTTTTCTTCCAATAAATTATGGTGTAGCTCTTAAATTTCCTATAGAACTATCCTCGAATCACCACCTTTATAAGTTATCTTTGTTATTCATTCTCAATAATGGACATAATTTCTATTCCAATAATAGCTTCATACGTAAATTTTATATGTTGGATGTGAATGCAAACAGAGAAGATGAGTACAAATCATTGATTGGGAGTTCATGATATAAAACCAAATCAGATATATTAAAGTATAGGTGAATGCAAAATTGTTTGATCTTGCATGTATTTGTATGACCTTTTATTGTTTTATTTTTTGCTATTAGTTACTATCTTATCACTTGATTTGAATTCCAAATTTCCTATTCACATCTTCATAAGACTTGTAATTGTCACAAATAAAAGTAAGTTTCCTGCTATTACTTCCCTACAAATCATGCAAATGATTAATGAATGATATAGTATGATTGGTTGTTTCTAGTAATACTAATATAATTATAATATGCTTTCTGTTGACCACATCTTCATTAATCTTTGTAGGATGACATGATGAGAAGCACTTAAAATTGATATTTATTTAGCTCAATAAATTTTTTTTGATAATAATTATAAAACATAATATAACATAAATATCATATTTTGGACAGTCTCCTTGAAGAAAAACAATAAAATGATTTAAATATTAGCTTTGATAAATTATGTATTTTTTGTTTTGATTTGGGAGAAAAATATTCGTGTCATTCTTTCGTTGAACACAACTATATTGAATAAGAGATTTAGTATGTTGGTGCAATTTTATTATCTTTGTAAGATTTTTTTTTTTAAATTTAAAGCGGAAATAGTAAGAACAAAAAACAAATCAATATCAACTTGATTATTTGTTGGGTTATTTTAATTGGATGCTTCCTCCGATGTTTCATATTTAAATTCCTTAATTAATTTATCGATCTAAAGAAATAAAATTTATTATGAAACTTGAGAATGGATTTGGATTATATTGAGGTTTAGATTAAAAGTTAATCTCATGTTCTAGATTAGTTTGAAATTCATATTCCCAATAAGTTAATCATTTCAATATAATCCGGATTTCAATTTTTTAACTCTTGTTCAAATTTAGATTCAGATTCCTAAACACATTCTAGTGACTCTCGTATTACATATCCATATTTAATAGGATCAATAGTAGAAGCATGTTGTGATTCTAATTCAGTTCTATATTCAATTGATCTTTAAAAAAATATTCATGATATGTAAATTTATTACAATAACACATAAATCTTTTATCCCACTAAGTGGGATCGTCTACATTAATCCTTTTTCTCCATTGTGTCCTACTGATAGTCATTTTCATTTAATTCTAATAGATTAAGATCATGTTTTATACATTATGTCCTATTATCTTTAGGTGTTCCTTTGCCTTTCTTAACATAAGTCAAATCCAAACATTTACTTTCCTAGCCGGATCATCAGATGGTCGACATTTAATGTAGCCAAACCATCTAAGACGACTCTCTCTTCCNAACATAAGTCAAATCCAAACATTTACTTTCCTAGCCGGATCATCAGATGGTCGACATTTAATGTAGCCAAACCATCTAAGACGACTCTCTCTTCCACCATTGGAGCTACACCAACTCTATCACGAATATATTCATTTCACATTTTTTCTCCAAGTGTCAACCTAAACATTTTCATCTCAGAAACACTTAAATTTGTTTTTATTCTTCTCTTTTAAAGTTCAAAAAAATGAAATATAATTTTATTAATTGTATCAAATTGTTCCATAGATGGTTCTAGCGTTCGTGCTAGTTTAAAAAATATTACATAAGCTGCTAATAATTTTTCTGTAGAGATATGAAACACACATGCAATAATCCTAACAAGAGGATTGTAAAATTTTTAAAAACTAATGCCCTGTATGAAACATCATCATCAAATATTCTTGGAGAATGTTAGCTTAAATTATATTTAATCTCATATCTAAGACCCCCAAAAAAAAAAAAAACTCTTATCTAAGACTTTTAATGAAATAGCTAGTGATGATAAGTAATATATATTCACCTTGTTTAAAGCTCTTAAATTAATTATACAATTTCTATAATCACTAAATAGCAAATAAGTTTGTATTATATCAACTTCTTTTATTTTTGTTGTATTTGCAATATTTGCTAAAAATATTCTTGTATATGACATTAGCTAATTGAAAAGTGTACATATAATTTTTGAAGAGATCTTCAAAAAATCTATCCAATTTACTTGTTATCACATCAAAATAAGTGACAATTTGATCGCAACCATGGACTCCTAGCAACATCTTCATTCTCAATGTGTAATGTGAGAATCACCATTGTTCACAATTTTCGTGGAGAAATAAGCTTGTTTAAATATTAAAAAAATTGACTTTTTCAATCTTTTTATGATCTTATGCCCAAATCACGTTCGAAGTTGATTTGATTCATCTCTTGCTTCATCTGATTTCAAGATCATAATTCCGTACTCTATTAGATTCCAATACCCATTTCTTACTTTTGTAAAGGTGGTATTCTTTGATGATTACATATACTGCATATTGATAAACCAAATTCAATGGATTTGTTATTGCCAATATCTATGATGCTTAATTTACTTATAAACCAGAACACTGTGAAATGTTCAGGTTCTGTAGGGGTATGATCATTGAATCTTTCCTTATACAACAACAACGACAACATCAAGCCTTTATCCCACTATGTGGGGTCAGCTACATGAATCCTTTCTCCATTGCATCCTATTGAGTGTCATATTTTTATTTAATTCTAATAAATTAAGATTGGATTTTTCCCTATAGTCAGAGTAATTCTTCCAATCTTATTGTGGAGATTCAACTATTTCAACGTTGTACTTTTTGATATTTTTTGGTAAAATTTTGTAGTAAACATTATTACTTGTTTGTCAACAATGCAATTTTTAATTTATATAGTTCACTCACTAATAGGAGTGACAATAAAATGTTAGAATGATTTACATGTTGGGATTTGATAATGAATTAAGTTATGAACGTGTTGTGTTTATTGCCACGCTTAATTTTTTTTATTATTATTATATTTTTGTGACTTGATGGCTTATTATGATGACTTTTCCAATTAATGCTTTCGATTGTAGAGTTTATGCTTCTCAATTTATTCATATAGAATGAATCTTTATTAACAATTCTTATTAAGTTCCAAAAGATTAGGTTATAATAAATGAACCAAGCTAAATATAGTACTGTTTGATTCAAGCATCTTTTATTTATTTTGTTATTCACCCGAGACATAACATTACCCAAGTTAAGGTATCTTTATCAAAATTATTTATTTATTTTGTCATCAATCTTTTGAGTTCTAGTGGAACTTACTCTAAGATGTATGTGTGATACTTAATTTTAAATTAAAAGTTTCACCATCTATTAGATATGTTTAATAATTATTCATAAAGATTGGCACACTTAGAATTTTTAATATTTTCAAAGTCAAATACTAATTTAAAAAATACTAATAAAGGAATTATACAATATAGTACAATGTAACTATTATATCCTCATGATTATCCATCACACAGTCGCCTCGAATAATATAATTTAATTTAAAGACATTAAACTGCTATTAAACAAGTTAATACATAAGCTTAAATTAGCATCTTATTGAATTCTTATTGAGTCACATTCACGGACTAAGCAGGATCATGTTCAGACTTATTTATTTATATCAAGTTTCGTAGATTATTTTTAAACTTACTCAATTAGGTAAGTAAACAAACATGCACAAACTTATCTACAATAATATTGATCTATTCATTGAGCATATTGGTTTGCTTACACTCCTACATAAAATTATAAATATGGTATTAAATTGATGATAACATGTTTTAATGTAATTATTCTATCACATTGTCTTGATTATTTATTTTATCATGTCACTTGATAGCATGATTACCTATTCATATAATATAATTATATCTTTTCATTGTTGCTAGTGAAGATTTTTGAAGGAGTAACAGTTTTTGCTTGACTTTTTTTTCTTTGTTGCATTAATGAAGTTTTCTAACAAGTCTATAAGCGCCACACGGCCGACAACTTTTTTTTTTCTGGTAAACCTATCTTGAAGAAAACTCTATCAACGTGAGGTTTAGTGCTCGTATTCGTATCATTTTATGATAAGGTGAAAAGTCGAAAAATTAACCTGAAATGCTTTTGAAATAATTTATTGTGATACAAAATGAGAAATTTTTATAATTAGATCAATTTCATCTTGAAGTAAGTGTGGGATGTACATTTTTTTGGTAGTGCAAACATTATATATTTAAGCACTCTACAGGAGCAGATATATTTTTGTGAAAAGTTGCTTAAAAGATGCTTCCTTTTCTATTTAAATGGATAAATAAAGACTTCTTCACTCGTGTTAGACTATAGTTAAACTATAAACTCACATTATGAACCTTTAAATCTGAGTTAGCTTTCTCTAAATGTTGTTGAACAAAAGAAGTTCATGGACAATTTATTTTTGTGAATGTGCTCTCAATGCCGAATCTCTTTTTCATGGATAGTCCACCATGAATTTGATCTCCAAAGCACAAGGAAAACTATCTCCGTGCCTAAAATACAAGAGCTATATTCCCAAAAATAGATTTTATTTATCCAGCCATCATGATAGGTATTACATGACTATAAATAGACTCAAATGATGAATCTAGAGACCTATGGAGTTTTGCGTTGAATGTTAAAAGGTTCTTTAGGATTCATTCATTGCTTTTCTAGAAAAAGATGATTGTTTCCAATAAATGGCAGTGGCATGGGCTTGATTCATACATGGGAATAGGAAAGGACTTGAATTTTGAGTGTTCTGTCTTTGTTTTTGTTGTTTAATTTTTATTATTGTAATTGAATCTCATCGAGTTAATAAGAACTATTTACTAATATTTAAAAGTTTGATATGTAATGAAAAAAATAGTCAAAATATGAAATATTTATTGTACAGATAGTTGCCTGGGTTTGGATCCAAGGAGATTTGGTTAAGTTGTGGGTGACGATAAGGGGTTGGACTATTGGCTAGCCAGTGTTGTTTACCTCATTCTTCAATTCATGCTCTTGATTCTCTTAGCCTTAGTTGCATATAAACTAAGCTTTTACAAAATGTCTTAAAAATAAATTTAGTGTTGATTATATTTCCACTATAAGATTTACTTGTTAAAAAAAAAAAAAATATCACCAACATTATCAACCTTATCCCAACAATTTGGGTTCGATGATATGAATCCTCATCCTTTATTCATTCCTGGTGAGTTTTGCATGAGTATTAGACTCATTTTACACTTCATTTACTAGCCATCCATCTTGTTTTCTTTTTAATATTTCAAAATTAATGTTCTCATTTTTTTAAGCTCAAATTATTTACCAATGACTTTTCACTGCCCAACGTTCAAATCCACCAATGTGTTATGTGCATAATTATTGTTTTCAAGTTCTGAGATGTTTTCTTCGTTATTTTACTTTTGTGGCACTTCATTTAAATCAGTCTGAACCTACATATATTTATCTCCATTATTTTTGCATAAAAAGTCTAAGATATTATCATTTAATCTTTTATTAATATCAGATGATAATCAATAATGCGGCACTGATTAATATTAGATGTATACGCCTGCTGTTCTCAGCCTTTTTGTGAAGCAATCATCAATAATCTTTACTAGTAAAATCTTATGATATTATGTTTGTTTTAAAGACCTTCCATGTTCATTTTTATCTATGTTTTATTTATTATTAATATTATTATTAATTCCCATCATCTTTATCTTAATGCGTTGCCTGTTCGGTAAACGAATATCACAGTGGCAAGGAGACCGAGTTTCACATAGAACCTGAGATAACCTTGGAGTTGATGATGGCCGCAAATTATCTTCACACTTAGGAAATTTGTCTCCTATTTTTATAACAGTGTTGGACAATTTGCCTGTATTCATGCTCATCTCACAGTTGATCGAACCTTGATAAATGTCTGCTCCATAGTTGTTGAGAAATCTGTCTTACAGTGATTATAGGGCTGATTTACATATATGTTCCACCTTGACAATTATTTCCAAGGCCTCATTGTGTAATATGTTGATCTTTCAGGCCAGAACATATGGTTAACTGCAAAATTGCCATTTTGTTTAGACTTTTTTTTTTTAATTATTAACAGCTTCCTGCAGTTAATGAAACTTTGTTTGGGTGATTTTTCTGCTCCACTTTTTAATGGAGTTTTTACTAACATTTCTTTCATCATAAATGTAAATTTTCGTATTTACTTAATAGATTCTTTACTGTTATGTCATTGTATTTGCTATCATATTATTTAATTTTGAAGTATTAGCTGTATATAGGGCTGTAAACGAGCCGAGCTTGAGCGAGCTCAGGCTTGGCTCGTGTTCGGCTCGTGAACAGTGTGTTCATGTTCGACTCGATTTAAATATTCATGTTTTTGTTCGACTCGTGTTCGGCTCGTTAAAATTAAATTGATAACAATAGATGTAAAGTGTTGGATTCGAACCAGGACTAAGTTATGCAAAAGAAGTCACTAACCACGTTACCACACTTTATATTATATTTTAAACTTAGATATAAATATATATATATATATAATATTATTATATAAATAATATATGGAATATATTAATATATAAATATAAATAAATAAATAAATATATATATATATATATATTTCGAGCTAAAATGAGCCGAACACAAGAGAACAAAGAGTTGTTCGTGTTCGGCTCGTTTATAATACGAGCTTTAAAAACTTGTTATTGTTCGGCTCGTTTACTTAACGAACGAGCCAAACACGAGTTACTTAACAAGCTGAACACAAACTGTTTATATCATCCTATTTTAATAGCTATTAATAGTGTCATTCTAATTGGTGTTATTATACTTGGAATTTGATTATTATGTTTTAAAATTAACAATTTATGTAATTTCTTTGATGTACTTGTATTTGTTTTGTGTTAAAATAATTAAATACATTTTTTATGTTCCTTTTTAGAAAAAAACAAAATTATATGATTATTGCGCTGCAAATTTATCATTATAAATGCATAATTTGGAAATATTTTTTTTATTTTTAGTTCATGAAAGAAACTTCTCATTGATAAAACTAAATAATATAATGTTACTTGCAAAAATAAAACAATAAAAGATACTAAAAAAATTTATGACGTTACATGCATTTACTTATCCTTTAACATGAGGGCGATCCTACGTGTGATATGGGTTGCTGAGGCGTTCATAATTTCTAATAGACCGGCAGATTTATGCATTGCAAGATAAATTAAAAATTATAATATTGGATATCATAATTTTTGAATAAAAGATGGGGGCATTTGATTATTGGCAGTTAGAAGATTGCAATTGGACTTTGATAAATAAATTTAGTCGAACAATGGTAGATGAGTAGTTATAGTTGAGATAAATGTAGATGGGCAACATAGACCTGAAAATCTTGGAGAATGGTGATAGTTTTGCGATGGTGGTGAGATCATTGTATTCCGGCATTGATGGTTGGGCAATTACAGCCAAGCAATAGAGGTTGGATTATTTTAGTTGCTGTTAATGGCTATAGTATAGTAGATAGAATATTGTATTAAGAAATAATGATCAAGTGATTGTGGTTAGGCGATAATAACTGGGTGTTTATAGTCAAGGGAATCATTGATGGTCGTCGACGAAGGCCTAGGAAGTATATATGAGTATTCATAATTAGGTGATGCTTATTAGAAGGTTGTAATAAGGTAATGGTAAAGTTTTTCGAGGTTGTGGTCGGGTAATAATCACCATGTGACAGATAGAAGTCCATATGTTGATGACATTGATTAAGTCATTATAGTTTGCCTTTGTTGATCAAGTGATCATAATTAAGTGATGGTTGTCACGCAGTAATAATTAACTGATGGTTGTAGGGTAGTGTTGACATCAATTTTTAATTTCATAAATTTTGGATGCACTTTCAAGTGTTCTAGAAGCATATAAAGTTCATACACAACACCCTGTAACTCAAGGAATCTGTAAAACCTCTCAAGTGCGTTTTTGGGAAAATTAGGGTTTGGGGTGATACGATCGCACAGTGGTTTAAGGTGCCAGTTGACATTAGCGTCTCTAATCTAAGACCTATAAAAATATCTATTTTTTAAGTTATGGAACCATATTTTAATCATATATAGTCTATCATACTTTACGGATCAACAAAACCCTTTGTCAGATATTTTTTTGTGAAAATTAGGGTTTTTGGGACCAGACTAGTGCTTAAGAGCCAACCTTGAGCACGTAGGTACCAGACCTCGGCACCTCGGCACTAGCCTCGGGCACCTAGGCACCTAGAATAGCCCAGGGTGCAAAATTGAGTGCCTGAAAAGTTGGCGTATAGTCCCGGGCGCATAAGCACCAAGCCTTGACTCCCTTGCACCAGCCTTGGGTGCCTAGGCACCTAGAACAACCCCAAGGGCACAAAATTGAGGAGTTGGAAAGCCAACGCACAGTCCAGGTACCTAGGTGCCAATCTCAAGCGCCTATACACACTAAATTGTTCCTAAATAACGTCAAAACTAGAGAGGGGGAAACCTGATGCCGAACCCTAGTGTCTAGGAGTTAGTTTTTCTTAGAACCCAATTTTTTTTGGGATTTCCACCAAATTTATCTCGTAATAGCCACCAAGGTAGCCAAAAAGTGCAAATTTCCTTGGTTGAAAGGAGGATATGCACGGGGAAGAGAAAAATATGGCCATGCAGACATTTTTGGACACTTGGAGGCATTTTGGAGGAAAAGGGAGGCATTTTGGAGGGAAAGAGGCATGCCACTTTTATCAAAAAGGAGGAAGGAAAAAAGGGGCCGTGTGACTTTCTTCCTTGGAGTTCTTTGGGTTGTATTTTTCTTCTTGGTAGAGAGCTTCCTCCTTCTAGTTTTCCTCTTCTTCTCTGAGGGTTTTCCTCTTCTTCTTTGAGGTTTTTTTTACTGGTGGCTTTAGGACGAGAGCTCTTGAGAAGGTAAAAAAGAAACGCTTCTTCCTCCTCATTTTATTCCCTAAAATCTCATCTTTTTCTATTAAATTTCTTCTACTCATTCCTCTTCTTCTTCGTACACCATCTCTTTGAGTTTGTGAGGCAATTTCTTGGAAGAACTACTTTTGGAGAATAAGGAGAGCTTCATCCCAACAAGGTAGGGGCAAGGAGAAAATAAAGAGAATGCTCTGTTAGCCATCGCGTAGGTGAGAAACTCCTCTAAACTTGTATCCTTCTTTCTAGTGAGCCCTTAGGTCATGTGGTAGAGAAGATTAGAGCTAGGTTCTGTGATAAAGAGACCCTCATAGGTTAGGGGCCTTTTTGTTAATCCCTCTAGGAATCCAAGAGTGAAACCTACCTAATCTTAGCTCCCAAAACCCTAAATTTGGTATTCCAGCAATCCCACATTTGTGCATATGATTTCATTCTTTGGATGGAAAGAATGAAATCCATCGAGGCTTAGAGAATGAAAATCCTTCGTGATGTGTCAGACAAATGGAAGGCAACCTATCAACACTTCATGTGACGATCGACTGATGAATTTCATTACCATTCTACCCTTGGCTTCCTATGAGATCAGTGGGACGAGTATGATTCATTGTTAGATTCAATTAGGTCCAATTTGCTTACATGTGCTTGCATTTATGTCGTGCGCATTGCATGAATTTTAAAATGTGCATCAAAATACCGTTTTTTGCATGACTCATCAATTGACCATCCATGTCATCAACTCAATTGGCTATTTTTCAATCTGTTTGACCGATCAACTGGCTATTTTTTAGTTGGTTCGACTGATCAATCGCCATATGCCCTATTGACATAACTGACCATCTCTGTCATTTAGACTGACTAGCCGCCACTAGCCAAATTGGCTTGAACGACCATTTTTTGTTGGTTTAACTAATCGACCACCACAAGTTCGATCGACTAGATCGATCATTTCCATCAATTTTATCAATCGACCGCCATTGGCTTGATTGGCTCGATCTCCCATTCCCGTCAGTTCAACATATCGACTACCACCATTTAGATCGACCTTTACCGTTTGTTCGATGGATCGACCATCATGGAAAGTTTTTATTTATTTGGGACCATTATAGATCTCGAAATATTCCTATTTAAATGATCAAATATAACATTTAAAGAATAAAATACTATCTTGAAATAGAGAGATATTACCTTAGAATTGATTTAGTCATTTGAATATGATGAATTCTTGGGGTCTACAAAACTTGGATTCTTCCCTTGCCTTACGTGTATAAGTTAAGATTTATTTCGATACTGGGGTCCTATTCCTATAGGGGCAAACCCTCGTAGTTAACTACATCTTTAGAACTGTAAGCTCTAAAGAAAATCGCCCGGCTAATATGATAAGTTGAGTTGCTAAAGATCTGACTTTCATAATTGGAGAGTCTAAATTGGAATAATTAAGCTTTAAGAGCTGGGACTTACAATTTGATGATGAAATGTCATGGGAAAGGCCTGAGATATAGGGATTTAACCACCCCATGAAGGGAATCTATACCCAAAGTGATGTTTGAATAGTTTTGGAAAAGGGTTGATAATGAGTTTGAACCGAGTTTATTTAATTTGAAATTGAACTGAATTTGAATTGAGACTTGAAGTGAGTTTGAGGTTGAATGATGATTCAAAAATACTTGATTTGACTGATGAATGTGATTGAATATCCTAAGGTAAGGATAGAGTCACTTAGAAAATGATTTCTATATAAATATGAAATCCTAGAATCTTAAAGGAATTGTATAGGTGGACTAATCTAGACTATAGGAGTAATGTCCCTGGTTACAATGCTCATGACTTTTTGTATCTCAGGAGCATTGGTATCCGTTGACTATGACTAGCTTCATAACCACAAATCCTCCTTGAATGTTGAAGTATGGAGGATTTGTAGTTTTGAAGCAGTCTAAAGTACCTTTATCAGTAACCACGAGTTACTTCATTTTAATGTATTCCCTCTAAGTCCTTAGCACTAACTAGTTACCTGAACTAACTTATGCTTTTATACTCAAATTAACCTGGGGTAAGTGTGTGGCCCATTGTTTGGTGTATAAGTTAGCTATCCAAAGTTAATGTCGGATCTATCTATGTTTAGTTATCATTTTGCTTTCTTGGTGCATTTTGGATATTTATTTAAACTTTAATATTTGAAGTTAATATCTAAGTTAGTTAGCCTTGCCGACTTTAGGGAATTAACTTCAAGTAGGAAATTTCGACATAAAGTTGGATAGTGACTGACTTAAGTGAGTGGTTACATAGACATAACCCTATCCTAGTTTTACTCAGCCAAGTTGTTAGTTTTGTTGGGCTCGGATGCAGACCAACCAAAATTGACAGGATATGAAGGAAGGAAAAAAAAATACCATGTTGGTGTGCGAAAAGTTGGACTAAGAAAAGTTTGTTAAGAGTTTTACTTTAACTCAAAATTATCAACTTAAAGGATTAATTCTCAAGACCAACTTTGACTAGCCTAGAATTAATAAACCTCATCACATTATGTTGGTGAGGTGTAGGGCATACTCCAACTCCCAATAGACAAAAGTCAAACTTGTGGAGGGTTTGAATGGGATCAAACTAAGTTCAACAAACATTTTCTGGTATGCAATGAGTAAACTTGATTAAAGTAAGACGTACTTCAAACCAGATGTACTGACTCAACAGATTAACGATTTTAGGGAGGTCAATCAACCTAATTTCATTATGTTGTTGCCACGTGGGGTGTACTCCAACTTTAAATGGACTTGAAGGTTCAAATAAGCTAACAATGGGCTAAACTGAACATGGCATGTGTGATTCATCACACCTTGGGTTTACTAGCCCAAAGCGTTGGCAACAAAAATAGCCCTGATTGATATGAAGTCAACCAATTTGATCACATCATTATGGCACCATGTGGGGCATGCTTTGACTTTCTAGAAGTTAATACTTATGTAAAAGCTTGTGATCGATATCAACGGGTTGACAATATTTCTAGAAGAAATGAAATGTCCTTCAAATTTATTTTAGAGGTTGAAATTTTTTATGTTTGAGGTTTAGACTTTTTGGGACCATTTATATCATATTTCGAAAATATTTACATTTTAGTTGTAGTGTACTATGTTTCAAGGTGGATAGAAGGTGTAGCTTTACCTCGCTGTGATGTTCGAAGTGTGGGGCTGCCAATATTAAAATGGCCTCCAGCCCCCCTTAGGGAAAGATGTAGGCATCAATCATATCTATTTAGAAGCCTTTGCATGGTAGGAAAGAATGTAAGAAATAGTGGAGAGAGGGGAAGAGGAAGAGAGCTCATGTTTAACATTGTTTCTAGCACACCAAATAAACCACAAAGTTATATAAGGAATGAGATGCATTGTTGTGTTTGATGAACTATAAGGTTGCCAAACAAGTAAGCAATCTTCCATATTAAGCCAAGTAAAATTTTTCAAACCAAAAATCCCTCCCAAACTATGCCATATTTCCATAGCAAAGGAACAAAAGAAATATAAATGTGAAGCACTTGCATGGGAGCATTCACACAAACAACATTGTGAGGCCAACCGTGGGCCATTGAGTTTTAAGATGTCATCAAAAGGAAACAACTGTAAAAAATTCCTCCATAAAAAAAAGGAATAGATGGGGAGAGATATTTATCAAAATGATGTAACTTATCGTAAATCATTTTAAAGATGTAAACTTTTTGGCTTAATTTCCAGTGAGGGTTGTCTTTAACATTACTGCATATAGGAATCATAGATATTTGTGGGGCCGCATTACCTACCACTTCATGTAAAATCGGTAGATTTCATTGTCCTTTCAACAACCACATCCATTTGGATTTGTCTCCTTCTACCGCTTAGAATATTGACTCCGAAGAAAGTGATAGAAAGGGAAGATGAAATAAAGCCTGTGAAACTAACAGACAAACTGATAATGCTTTGCTTTACTGCTTTCCCAAAGTAGAGATGACATTTGGTTTTATTGAAAGTGAGGCCAAAAGTATTTTGGAAAAGAGACAAAGTGTCCAATTTTCTAATGAAGTTCTTGCTTGCATTAGTGAAGAGGATAACATCATCAACATAAGATAAATGACTCACTCTAATGTTAGATTTGTGAGAAAAGTGTGTGTAAGGCAAAAGGATTTACTGTTTTTTAAATAAACGTGAAAGATAATCAAAAGCAATAATAAAGATAGTGGGAGAGAGAGGATTCCCTTGCTTGAGACCTCTTTTTGTTGAGAAAAGCCTATATGACTTCCCATTGACAAGCATACTATAAAAATTGTTTTGAAGCCACCTTCTAATAAGCAAATAGAAATCCACATGGAAACCTTTTGCAAGCAAGACATTTAGAATAAAATCCCAATTGATTATGTTAAAAGCTTTTTTTATATTGAGTTTCACAAGCATATTGCCACATCTGCATTTCTTATCTAAATCTTCAATGAGTTCCTGGGCTAACAAGATGTTATCAGTAATATCTCTATCTTTGATGAAGACAGATTGCTGATGGAAGATAAAGGTAGATAAGTGAGGTTGCAACCTGCAAACCAGAATTTTACTGATAACTTTAGAAATGCCAGAGGTTAGGCAAATGTGCCTAAAATGATCGAAATCGCATTTTTGGTCACCTTTAGGTCTGAGAACAATGAGAGAAGAACTAAAAAAATTGTAAGTGTTTTCTCAAGTAAAAACATTTTGAATAGCAAGAGTGACTTCTTTCTTAATAATAGGTCAGCATTTAACAAAAGATATTGCTAAGTACAGAAGTTTTTTAA
>NEWO01000661.1:149751-161556 GCA_003013225.1 Phalaenopsis aphrodite | reverse complement strand
TTTAAAGTGGAATATCATTAAAAACAGTATAAAAGAGGTATGAAAATCTCAACATATTTTCCTTTGGTCAATGGTTGCACAAGAAATTGTACTTGGGCCTAAAATTTCTGAAAATGACATGGAAGTAGATCCAACAAAAATTCAAATTATAGCTAAAATACCTCCAGCTACTACTGTAAGAGGGGTGGGTTAAAAATTTTTTAGGCCATGCTGGTTTTTGTAGGTGGTATATAAAAGAACTTTAAAAAATTATAAAGCCTTTATGCCAACTTTTGGAAAGAGATACAAAATTTGACTGTAATCAAGAGTGCCTTAATGCCTTTGAAATTTTAAAGGAAAAATTAATCATTGCCCTTATGATTGTTTCACCTGATTGGGAGAAACCATTTGAGCTAAGGTGTGATGCAAGTGATTATGCAATTGGAGCTGTTTTAGGGTAGAGATATGAAATTTTTTTAAAAGTTATATATTATGCTTGTAAAACTTTAAATAATGCTCAAATTAATTATAAAACTACTGAAAAAAGAGTTATTAACAACTGTTTATGCTTTTGATAAGGTTAGGTCATATCTATCTGGAGTTGAATGTGTTGTGCATACATACCACTCTGCTATAAAATATCTGATGCCAAAGAATGATGCGAAACTAAGATTAATTAGATAGGTACTTTAGAAGCAAGAATTTTATTTTGTTGTAATAAATAGGAAAATATCTGATAATCAAGTAGCTGACATTTATCTAGGCTGAAACAGGAAGACATGTGTGATCATGAAAGAGAAATTAAAAAAACTTTTTCTGATGAACAACTTTATAATGTTAAAGAATGTGAAATATCATGTTATGTTGATATTCTGAACTACATTGTTAGTGGTGTTTCATCATAAGGATTGACAAAGACATAAGAGAAAATTTATTTATGATGCAAAATTTTACTTTTGGGATGGCCCATATTTATACAAATAATGTAAAGATTTACCTATGTGAAGATGTGTGCCTTATGAAGAAATTGAAGAAATCATTAAAAAATGTTATGATTCTGAATTTGGTGGTAATTTTAGAATTGATAGAACAGTTCATAAAATTTTACAATCTGGATTTTATTGGCTTATTATATTTAGAGATGTTAATATATACATATATATATATATATAACATGTGATTTTTACTTTGTAAGTTAAAATTTTTTATGTTTGGGGATTGTATTTTATGGAAATATTATATACATATATATATATATATATATTAGTTGCAGTAGACTATGTATCAAAGTGGATTGAAGCAATAGCTTTACCTCGATGTGATGCTCAAAGTGTTTTAAAATTTTTAATCAAAAATATTTTTACAAGATATGGAATGTCGAGAGTAATCATTTCTGATTGAGGATCTCATTTTAAGAATAAAAGAATTGAAAAATTGATTAAGAAGTATGATATTATACATAGGATTGCAACTGCTTATCATCTCCATATTAGTGGTCTAGTAGAAGTATCTAATCGTGAAATTAAAAGAATTTTGAAAAAAACTGTAAATACTAGTAAAATGAATTGGTCTGCTAGGTTAGATATTGAATTATGGGCTTATAGGATAGCTTATAAAACACCCATAGGAATGTCCCCATATAGCTTAAATTTTGGAAAGTCTTGTCATTTACCAGTAGAATTGGAGCATAAAGCTTATAGGGTTATTAAGGAGTTTAATTTTAATTTAAAAGATGTTGATGAGAACAGATTGTTGCAACTGAATGAGCCTTAAGGGGAATGAATCTTATGATAATGCTAGTATTTATAAAAAGAAAATGAAAGAATGACATGATCAGAAGATAATAAAAAATGAATTTGAGCTTAAACAAAAAGTTTTACTATATAATACAAGAATAGAATTATTTCCTAGAAAACTTTAGTCTAGGTAGATAGAGACATTCAATGTTGTAAAAGTTTACCCCTATAGAGTTGTTAATATTAAAGATCCAAAAATTGGAAAGATATTTAAAGTACATGGGCACTGACTGAAACTATATTTTGATGGTCGAAGAGCAAATTTTAAAGGAGTTGTAAAGTTGGGTCACTCAGAGTAAAGACTGGGAATGTCAGGCTGAAGACATTAAACCAAGCGCTTTGTGGGAGGCAACCCATAGTTATCTTTGATAATGATGCAAATTTGTTTGTATAAGTAATATTATAGATAATTATATCTAAGCTCTCTTTATGAATTCCATGTACTTAGGAGACTTACATATTAAGAAAACACATTAAAACATCTTTAATTACTGAATTAAATGGAAGATTGAAGAGTTATTTGAATCATAAGCAATACGGTGCAAAAATCTGAACTGAAGTCAAAGGCGCAATTTTATAGAGAACTAATGCCACGGGCATTAGAATTCAATGCCAGAAGTGCCACAGTTACCGAGACAATTTAGAAGTTACTAAAGGCTGTTTTTGGCAGTTTTGGATAGTTTTTCTTCCTTGTAACTCCCAAAATCTGTATTTTGGAGTTATTTAAGTTAGTAAAATGTAAGAGTACTCACCATTTTGAAATCCTATGGCTTCCAACTCTAAAGAAACTTTTAGATATGAAATTTTCAAATATAAGAAAGTTCAATAGTTTTGATGCTCAGAAATTTGATGATAAGGTTATTATGAAGAAAAGATTTATTAAGAAATAGTGATTTGTGAATCGAGGTTTCCACACCAAGTGCTCGAGTGGAGGAGATTATTATGCAGAGACGCTGGGAAGTGTTATGTTATACCATTGTTACAACAGTCGTTCTTGTGGTAAAAGAGTCTTATGCTAGTCTTCATGGGATTAATCAGGGAGTCGTCTATGTTCGAGGCAGGTGGGTACCATTTACTAATTCAAGAATAAACAACTTGATTATGATTGAAAGCGTGCCAATTTGTCATTATGTCAATTTTGTCCCTACAAGAGATAACATGAATGAAGTCTATTGATTCCTAACTGTTGAAGATGGAAATTGGGATGAACTTGTAAGTTTTTCTTCGTCATTATTAGATACTGCATTGAAGACTAAACATTTCTTTATTTCAGTTAAACTTCTTCATTCCATGAAAATCAGTAAAGTGACCAAGGAAAATGTCAGCCTGAATTATTGTATTCAAACTGGAGGACTTATTGATGTGGGTGCTTTAATTGTAAAATCTGCTCTGGGTTTGACTATAAACTGATCAACTTATGGGTTGGGACATACAATGTAGCCAATCACAAGTACCTTATGAAAGTTTGGAAAAAGTGTTTCTTCCTTGGATGCCCATGGACCCAAAGATTTGTTGAAACTGCATAGGAATTGGGGAGGAAAATAATATGAACATTCTTATGGATCAATCATCTCAAAATTCATCTCCTATTTAGTCTCGCTTTCCTTATAATTCACATGATATTCTGAAAAGGATCAAGAAGTTAGAGAAAGAGGCACAAAATATTATGAATTCAATTGGAAACATTTCCGATGTGTTTGACCATTTGGATTGGAAGATGAAAGAATAATTCAAACATAAAAAAGTTTTGGCGCTAGAGGCGCTAGCTTCCCGAAGACGCCCAAATTACTTTAAAATTGCAAAATCAACAATAAAAGCCCATTTTTACTGCTTGGGTCATCTCCTAACTCTAGGCTAAGGACAAAACTCAACTTAGAGCTTGTTATTTCTTGGATTTGAGGAGATTTGAAGGCTTAAAAGTTTTGAATTTTATTTTCCCTTTGTAAGAGCTTCACTTTAACTTAGAAATTTTTTATTTTCACCATTGATTTTTCCTACATTATGGAAATTCAAAAATTTGATGGTTTTTGAAGAAGAAGTTTAAAGAGAACCCATGGTGAAAAGTTTCTTACCAAGTATTTCTATTTTTGGAGTTTGATTTATGATATTATGCATTTATTTGGATTTTATGTAAATTTATTTAGAAATTATTAATGATCCAAGAGTGAAAAGAGCAAAAACTTTGGGAAGTTTTGACGCGAGACAATTTTTTATTTTGAAGGCTCAATATAATCACAATAGTCAGATTGCTACAAGGAAATTAATTCAAGAACTTGTGTTTTCAAACCCGGGAGGTTCTATTGAAAGGTTAATCATTGCTCGAAACTGGGAAACTTTTTGCTACTTCACCACAGCGACAATTGCTCCTGTCGTTTGAAAATTTTATGCAAATCTTCGTGTGACTTCAGATGAGCTTGTGTATGTTAGAGGTAAGAATGTTGAATTTACTCAAGAAAGAATTAATGTGCTATATATATATGTTGTGGAATGAATTTCACTGTAGTATTCTGCATTTGTGATTTCTGATTCGTCACTTGATGAAGTTATTGCCCACCTTACTGATGAAAAGGGAGTATGGAAAATTAAGAATAATCACAAGCTGAATTTTTCCGCTTCCATATTAAATGTTCAATCTAAAGCATGACACTATTTTATTTCTGCAAAACTATTTCCATCTAATCACCTTAGCGAAGTAACCAAAAAGATTAAATTTTTTTCATACAACAAATGAATGTTATTTATATTGGTGCTCTCATTCTTCATAATGCTCAGAGTATTGCTATTGGTGGAACCACTGTTGTTTTGGTTATTCTGCCTTGATTTTCACCTTATGTGAACAATTAGGAGTTGAGTTTGATAAGAATGAGGAAATATTACAGCCACTTAAACTAATTGGAAAACCCACTGTTCATAAATTTGAATCTTTTGTTGGATCTAGAACTGGAAGTGGAGGTAGTGAACCTTCTACCTCCACTGCATGACCATCTACTTCTAGTGCTTATTTACTTGAGAATATTATGGAGTAGTTGATGAAAGGTTAATCATTGCTCAGAACTGGGAGACTTTTAGCTACTTCACCGTAGCGACAATTGTTCCTGTCATTCGAGAATTTTAGACAAATCTTCGGGTGACTTCAGATGAGCACGTGTATGTTAGAGGTAAGAATGTTGAATTTACTCGAGAAAGAATTAATGCACTATATATGTTGCGGAACAATTTTCATTGTGATTATTCTGCATTTGTGATTTCTGCTTCGTCACTTGATGAAGTTATTGTCTACCATACTAATGGAAGGGGAATATGGAAAATTAAGAATAATCAAACGGTGAATTTTTTCACTTCTATATTAAATGTACAATCTAAAGCATGACATTATTCTATTTCTACAAAACTACTTCCATCTAATCACCTTAGCAAAGTAACCAAAGAGAGTGCAATATTAAATTTTTGCATACAACAAATGAAGGCTTTTGATATTGGTGCTCTCATTCTTCATATTGCTATGAGTATTGATAGGGGTGGAACCACTGGTGGTTTAGATTATCCTGCCCTGCTTTTCACCTTATGTGAACAATCAGGAGTAGAGCTTGATAAGGATGGGGAAATATTACAACCACTTAAACCAATTGGAAAACCCACTATTCATAAATTTGAATCATTTTTTGGATCTAGAATTGGAAGTGGAGGTGGTGTACCTTCTACTTTTGCTGCAGGACCAGCTACTTCTAGTACTTATTTACTTGAGATTATTTTAGAGCAGTTAATGATTCAGCAAGCAGATATAGTGAAATTTTAGGATAGAATAGGTGGTTTCAAATCAATGAATGATCCTAATGATGATTATCAACAGAAAAGAGTTCAGCATGATATTGCATATCAAGAGGGTATGGTTAGATATCTTAAAGGTGACCATACCGTAGAATGTCCTACATGCCCCAGTTTTACGCCTTATGTACAAGAAAACTTTGAAGATTTTTAAGAATAAGAAGAAGAAGAGGAAGAAGAAAAAGTGGAAGAAGATGAATGATGAGTTGTTGGGGGTATTATCCGTTTTCATTCATTGTAGTTTGATTTGTTATATTGTTGTTGTTATGATTTGGACATTTATGTGTATTATAGGTGGTATTATTGAACTTGTTTGTATGTAGATGTAAATTGTTGATTTTTATTTCAGTATTGTTTGTTTATTTAATTTACTGCTTATGCTTTAAATTCACATTTTCTTAGCAAATCCTATTGATATATTATATTTCATTTAGTGCTTTAAAACATGTACTTTTTAAATTAGTAAATGCAATGTGTCAGAGCCAAGTTTCATATTCAGAACCCTCTACAGGTTAGCTTTATTTTTTATGCATTTATTATTTTATTTCCACATGCAATTTTTTTGTACTCAATGCTTTACTTATTGTTAAAAAAATTTAAGTTTGGGGAAAAAAAACTTTTCGTTAAAAAAAACAAACTAATTTTTATTTGGCCTCAATTAGCTAATTTTCTAAAAAAAAACATGATCTTTGGTATTAGAGACTAACTTTAGATGACTAATTTTGTTTTTTTAAAAATATTCTAGTAAATTTAAGTAAAAAATCTTTAATAATTAAGGTCAATTCTAGAGTTAAGATATTTAGTATGAAAGGATAAGACTATGTTTTTTCTATTTAAGAAAAATGAAATTGTATTTTTGAAGTATTAAGAATCTTTGAGTTTCATATAAAAAAAATGAAACTTTATGAAAAATCTTCAAAGCTAATATAAATTTATAAAGTGAAAGAAGGTAAGAAGTTTTTAACTTCAAGAAGAGGATAGTGAAGTCCAAAATTATTAAAGGCTATCCAGATTTAGTAATCCTCATATGAAAAGAAAAGAAAGGATTGAAAATGATCCTAAAAGAAAATGAAAGAAAAAAAGAAAAGAAAAATTTGTGAGGAAAAGCTTGAGGAAATTCCTAATAAAAATTTGACTTCGCTTTTATCAACCTGAGGAAAAAAAGCTTTATTACATTTTCTAAACTCGTATTTGAGTATTAGCATCCTTACTAATAAAGTTCTCATGAAATTATTTTTCATATGGACATTCCAAGTATGTTTGATATGACAAATTACAGTTCTTCTTGAAGTGAATAGGAATCACAAATCTTAGACTTAACTACTAAGTGTTCTTAAACTTTTAGTTTTAACCTAAGTTATTAAAAGTTTTTTTTTAGTTATACTATTATATTTACTAAACCAAATTATAGAAATTTGTAAGTAAAAATCTCTACCATAAATCATATTTTTATGTTGTAAAAAGTTGCTTAAGGAGAGTAACATTTATGTTTGGGGGCTTTTGATGTACAAAAAAAAAATGCAATTTTATGTATACATTTTATGCTTAAATTTAGTGATATTGCACTTTAAAGAATGTCATTTTCATGTTTTGTTGCAGGTATATTGATTTTAGGCATTTGGAGCAAAAATGAGAAAAAAAGGAAGAAATTTGGAGTCAAAACACAGATTTTCAGCATATTGGCGGTAGTGGCACCATTTCACAAAGAAGAAGCGCTATAATCTAGAGAGAAGCACGAAACTCCAGTAAACTGGCGTTAGAGGTGCCAGAGGCACCAGAGACAGATTTAGATGAATTGTTGGTGGTTACTGACCATTTCTTAGATGTTCTAGAACGCTCTAATTAATTCAAACGCCCCATGGAGTGGTTCAATACATATTGACACTTTGGAAAGGCTCTTGAATGAAGAGACGTGTCTTTTGGATGAAGTGATTTGTCTCTTGGTGTGAGGAGGTGTGTCTCTTTTGAAAAAAAAAAGGAATTTTTGAAGAGGGGTTGGCGCCACTCTTAAGAAGTTTTGGGAAGTCTTGTGAGAGTGTGTGGCTGGCAGAGTCTTTCAAGGAGAGTTAGGTTTTGGAGAGTATATCCTTCTAGAGTTTTAAAAGGAGAGGGAAGGTGAGAGATTTTTTATTCATTACAGTTCTAAGGGAGAATTGAGTGTGATTGTAAAGAGAGAAAATGCTTAAAAGGAACTTTAATGGATTTGCTTGAGGGGAAGTGTGAGATAAGTTGTGTTCTTTCTTTTATTTATTTTGTAAACTTGTTTTTATATATAATATTCATGTTTTGTTGTATCTTTTTCATGAATTCTGAGTAATTTTCTTTATCTTTCTCCCTACAATGAGATATGATTTTGTGAGGAATTAATATTGTTGTGCAAGGTTTTAAATGTCTATAAATTGTGATGACTCAAACTCTGATCTTCATTTACTTTTCGATCTGACCAATTGAAATGTTAAAATTTTTTGAGAAATATAAGATCCGAAAGGGCTATGCTTTCTACACTATAGTAAGAGTCACATTAAATTTCATGGATGAGAATGTAATGGGGTTGAGAGCAAATAAATAGGGAAATATATTTTGATTGGCATAGAATTGAAGATTTTAAGGTGACATACTAAAATCCATAATTTGGTCTAGTTGCTTGGAAACTAAAGTTAGATTATTAGCCCTTAGGGGAGGGAGAAGTTGAAGCTCTTGAGTGGGAGCCAATATCCTCTCAGCCTAACCACAGATTTAGGGACCAAACTCTGGAATAGCCAATGTTCATTATGCACTCGACAGATGGTAAAGAATATGATTGCTCTTATTTGACACAATACAATTTTATATATAATTTAAAATGAATTTAATTACTTTACTAACTATAAACTCCTCTTAAAATGGAATGATGTTTTCTTAAAGTTGAACTCAACGTTACAAAACTTTGATTAGTCTTAGTAAATTTAATTTTTAAGTTTAGATAATAAATTAGTTAAGTTAGTTCTTTAGCTACATTTACATTAACATACATTAAACTTACTTTCGACCTATTTTTCTTAAGTTTTTATTGTTTGAATATTGTGTTTTACGTTATAACCATAAGGATTTCCACCAACCCGTAGGATTTATACTTAGGACTCCATTAGAGCTCTTTATTACTTGAGTTATACGTATACTTGCGTAGTTATTGCAGCTTAAAGATTTTAAAATATAAAACTATTTATACTGAAGTGATTTTTTTCTGATTGATCTTCATATTTACTAATTGTGTTGATGTGTGTGTTGTAGTATATAAAGATACTTACAGCTCATACACAAAAACTCACATCATCCCGCATTTACATTTTGCATTTGCTTAGCATACCTAACATTCCTTTTAATTTTATTGCATTAGATATTTCACAAAAACTTGCAATTATTTCCTATATAAGCTACTACAATTTAAAGAAGGTTTTGTTAAAGTCAATGTTATAAGAGTATTGCCTATCTCCGTGGGATCGATACTGGTGTTTTTAAAGAATATCTTATATTAATTGAAATGATACATATACTTGTGTAGTACCTCTAATATGTAAACCATTTTTATCATATTTATATAATATTTAATTTTGCACACTAGTTGCTGAATATAAATTGGGTCAAGATTTTGGTCATATTTCTGAACTTAAATAATTGTGTAATTACGGGTCGGGTCAGCTTATGTCGTAACGAACGAATAACTCAGAGCCTAAAGCAAGTTAGGGCGTATATTGCACAACATGGTTGTACAAAGACCTAAAGATAAATTGAGGATTTATGTCATACCAGACGGGCTAACTCAAAATTCTATGGCTTGTTATTTAATTCTAAGGAAATATTTGTTGTTGCAGGCTTGTGTCCTCCACTTGCTCAAGCTTGCCCTGAGCTCATCGTCGAAGTGATAGCTCCAGGTAAGAATGTTATGTCTTATGCTTGCTTTTAATCATTATTAATCCAAATAATTACTAGGTATGCGTTTGGGTTTTACAGTGATCCACACTAAGTAAAACTGTTACTATTTTCTATCTTAAAGGTCTTGCGATTATAAAAGAATGCAGAAGTAAAAGGACAGAAAAATAAAATGTTGAAATAAAATTTGCTGAAAATATTTAAATTAGTGTACTTGTGCATCTGTTACCGCTGCATGGTTAGCATCATAAAACATAATATATTTGCAGGATATTTAAATAAATTCTTGAAAAGAAAGCAAGGAAATTTAGTATGAAAAGGTCAAAAAATTTAATCGTAAGGAAATAAGAGTAAGGAAACCCCTAGTCACATATGAAATATCAGAACTAGGTGTAAGAAATTTTGTAAAGGTGGTGGCTCAAGGCTGGACTGTGTGCTTCCCAACCTTGAGTAAGACCTACCAACCTGATAAACTACGGAGGGCAGTCCTAACCTCAAACGAAGTGATTAACTGTGGACCTTTACAAGTTTTATTTTTAAAATTTTAATGTAATTTTCATACTTGTAGAATTTACTTTATAGGCAAAAGCAATTTTATTTTTGTAAATACTTTGCAAAATAGTGTAATCCATAGGTTAATTACTTTAATCGAGCTAGGACTACAGACAACCTAAGAGTATCGGGGACAACCATCTCCTCAAGTGTCGTCGAATAGTATCATCGGCCCTTATCCTCTCCCTTTTTATTAAAGGTCCTTGAGGTAGGAAATATTGTTCTAAAATCCTACTTCGTATTCCTCATTTTAGCACACATTAGAATTATGGCCATCACCCAAGTCACCTATACCTCAGACTTACATAAGTTCAATAATCCATATGTGACAAAAATAGATATCTCAATTGCTCACTAGGATTTAAATACCTTACAGAAAACTTAAATCCTCAGCATTGGGTTATTAATGTAGGATAAGTAGTGTAGGGCAATTTTATTGAATTAAGTGAATTAACGGGTCCCAAGACATAACTTACTTGGTGGGTCCCTAAAGGTTTTATAGATGATTTTCTTCAATAAAGAATAATGATTTCAATTGTCCTTCAAAATATCTAAAAGGTTATAAAAATGTTTGGGTATAACCCTAAATAACTTTTAAAATCCTTTAAAAAGTTTCTAGTTCAGTTGAACTTATTAGTTTATTAAATTAATCACCCAAAGTTAACTTTAGATTCAGTGGTAATTAAGTTGTGCTCAATGAACCTTGTTGTTTTAATTATCCCATAAGCGGGGTAACTAGGTGTTCACTTGATGTTCTATTTAAAAATTATGTGAGTGGGTGCCTATAAGGGCAAACTAAATTATTAAGGATCTTGTGCTTAATTAAAGTTGGGCTTATAATGTTTTAAAGGTATTCATGATTAATTATTTTTTTCTCTTTTCGATACCTCATTAGGCAAATTCATATCATACCTGTTCACTACTAAGCCCTTAGATTACTTTCATGGATAAGTTTATAATAATTAAGGATGTTGAATTAAGTGGGTTTAATTCTCATTATGAGATTGTACTTGTCATCTAATCACCAATTAGAGGGCTTCAAATGAGTAAATTATTATCTTGCTAGCTCAAGCCCACTACCCTAGGATCATCTAATTAGGTTAATTTCCAAGTCACAATACTACTACTACTACTACTACTACTACTACTACTACTACTACTACTACTACTACTATAACAAAGCCTTAATCCCACTATGTGTGGTTGGCTACATGAATCCTTTTTCTCCATTACATCCTATTTAATGTCATATTTTCATTTAGTTCTAGTAAATTAAGATAATTTTTCATACAATAAGCCCAAGTCTTCCTAGGTCTACCTCTGCCTTTTTTAGCACAAGTCAAATCTAAAACATATACTCTTCTAATTGAATCATCAGATGGTCGACGTTTAATGTGACCAAACCATCTAAGACGACTTTCTTTAATTTTATCCTTCACAGGAGCTACACCAACCCTCTAACTGATCTATTCATTTTGCATTTTTGTCTCTAAGTGTAAAGCCACTCATCCACCTAATCATTCTCATCTCGACAACACTTAACTTATTATTATGCTTCTCTTTTAAAAGCCAACATTCAGCGCCATAGAGCATTGCAGGTAGGGGTGTAAACGAACCGAACACGAACGAACAAAGCTTGTGTTCATGTTCGGTTCGTTTGAAATTTAGTTTGTTTGAAATAAGCTCGTGTTTGAAATTGTTCGTGAAGTCACTGTTCGTGTTCGTTTCTTAACGAACGAGTCGA
>NEWO01000661.1:118990-145765 GCA_003013225.1 Phalaenopsis aphrodite | reverse complement strand
ACCCAAAATCACCAAAAATTGCCAAATTAACAAAATACCCCTCCTTAGCCCAAATTTTCAAAAATTCAAAAAATTTCCAAAAATTTCCAAAACCTTCCCAATATTCCCAATTTCATTTTTCTTAACTACCACATGACCTAATTTGACCAAAACCCTCAAATTTCCTTTAAAGGCCCAATTTTCCCCAAATTAAACTCAAATGTCCATCAATTGGGTCTCAATTTCTCTCAATTTCAATTATAAACTCAAATTCACTTTCCATATGACCAATCTAAACAAAATCCAAGCTCAATTGACCCATGCTTTGAGCCTCATTTTGATCTAAATCAAACCGCCAATTTTGGTCATATGACTTAATCTCACCAAATTGAACCTATAGCCTACTCAATTTGCCACAATTTATATTGAAAGCTCTTCATAGCACTCTTACACATCAAACTTGACCTTCAATTGGCTTTGGTAAAGCCTTAACTTTGTTTAATTTTAGGAGTCCAAAAATCCCCAAATTTGCCCCAAATTGGGCATGTCTCAAAATTCCACCAATTTGATTACCTTAGCCCCAAAATTGACACCCAATTTATGTTGAAACCTCTTCATGACATTCCTATTGACCATACTCAACAATCAATTTGGACTTTTCCCAAGCCTAGCCCAATCTAGACCCACGTCTAGCCCAACATGCCAAAAGTGACCAAAATTCCAAAATCCCTCAAATTGAACCCCTAATTGAACTCTAAATCACTTCAATCCTTCACAAAAAATGTTCATTATAATCATCTACAAAATCTTGATCAATCAATTGGGCTCAAGGTCATTGCTAGCCTAGCCCAAACCTAAGCTTTAGAAAAATTGACCTACATGGACCCCATCACCAAAAGTTGACCCGATCTAGCCAAATTGGCCAACCAAAAGCCACCACAACCAAATTTTGGACCTAATTGACCAGCCTAAACCTCATTGAACTACCCAAATGAGCCATGGACTAAAGGATCCCCAAATCAATAGATTTACTTCCAAAATTGCTTAGGCCTAAGGGATTTTTGCCAAAACTAAACACCTCCCCAAATTTATTGTTGTGACAGATTCCCCTGGCAAACCTGATCTCCTGACCACCTCCCCCTAGCCTTGTCGGACGGCCTAGTCACCGGAGGAGCCAGACGCATGAGCCACCACCCAAAATTTAAACCCAATTCAAACCTTGAGGCCACCTTATCCCATTTTAAATTTATAGCTTCTCTGCGCTCCACATAAGCATCATTTTACACCCCTCAATTGGCCCATAGAGCAACCCTAAGCCATTTCTATAAAACCTCAACCTCCATGGCCATGGAAGTGGTGCTAAAAATTTCTTAAGGATACCCTCTAAAATCACTCCCTAAGCTTCCTTAAGACCTCCATAGTGCAACCCAACCTCTCCATTGCCCTAATTTCCCTTGTCAGAGTTCAATTTTTTAGCTCAAATCCTTGCCGGAGACATGACATTCTCCACCACACCTCCAGAGTGCACAAAATCTAAGTTAAACTCACCCACACCATCTCCACATTGAACTAAGACAAAGATCTATCACATCCCCCTCATACAAAGCCTCTAAGATATCTCAAGTTCAACACCCAAATCCAGCCTTGATCGAAATCGGGTCTAGTCCTTTCACCACGACCAGACACTCAATTCTTAGCCCCCTTGGACCTCCAAGAATGTCCTGAGCACCTCTGATTGAAGCTTCCCTTCTCAGAGCAAATGTATTGAACTTCCCCTCTTCCCGAGCCTATTTTGATTCTCCATTTAATTATAATTAATTTAATGGCATGATTACCACATGGATGTGTTCGTCACACTTAGACGAGTCCATAGGATCAAACCCGACGAGATTTGATTGAGTCCCGAGGGAGATCTTAAGGTTTTAGTGTGGAAGATTCTCAGGTTAGCCTATTTGGGGACGATGACGGAGAGCCATCCGATCGCCCATTTATCTCATTAACGGATGAGATTTAGCGGGATGAACTCATGGTGCATGAACCGTAGACTGCGTGAATGCCAAGGTGGAAAGTACAATGAATGGGAGCGCGCTGCGTCGCCGTTCGGAGATGCCTAGGATGAGGTGGTGCCACACGTTTAAATAGATAAATAGGGAATTAAATAAATCAGAAAATGATCCCTAACTCTAAAAAGTCATATCTTAGTATTAAAAAAATCATAAAAATAAAATAAAAATACCCTCTTATTATATGAACAAAGGAGAATAATGTGGAAATAATTTGAAGTTTATGTGATGCATATTTTATTTTTAATTAACTAGACACTATTTTGAGTCTTTTAATTCTCCATGCATGTAGACATTTCACCATGGCTTGAAATTTTGGCATGTTGTTGCTTATGTCTTAGGGAACCTTCTCTGATTTTGCCAAAGTCAGAGGAGATCTCTAGACAGATATCAATATTTTTCAAGTTTATATTTATTACTTGTTTAAATTAATCATAATAATTAGCATGTTGTTTTAGAAAAATCCAAGAAAATTTTGGAAGGTTTGTTGTGACCAGAGAACCCTTTGGAAAATATTTCATGAGTTAATTCATTAAGAATGCACCTAATTTTCACAAGCCCTAAAATGTAAAGAAAATTAATTTTGGGAAACATAGACATCGAAATGACTTAATTTTCTAAGTTAAAGGTCATTTTTAACACTAAAATGATTTTTAGCAATTAAAATATAACTCAAAACATTATAAAAATTAGTTTTTGGAATTCTCTCTGATCGGATGAATTTTCTAAAAATAAAATTGTAATTAAAATAAAATTTCCATTTTTAAGCCTTTCTTTAATATTTAAATAATAAAAAAATGATAAAAATCACAACAATAATAAAATTCATGAAAAATTTCTAAATTACTTCCTAAGAACTTAGGAACAATTGAAATATTTTTCCTAGTTTTTTAAGTGAAGATACTAAATTTTGAAGCTTAAAGTAATTTTTTAAGGCTAAAAATGGATTTTCACTAAAATAATTCTAACAATTCAAAGAAAAATTAAAAAAAATGTGAAATCTATTTCTCTGGGTTCCTTGACCTTAGAGATATTTAATAAAAATATAAAACTTAATTTTCCACATTTAAAATATTTTATAATTTATAAATACTCTAGAACTTAAAATAATTCAAATAAAATTTTAAAAATCATGAAGTTAGGCCTAAGTGTTCCTCTACTCTAAGTCTACTTCCAGTAAAACTTTCAAGTGATTAGACTTTGCCTTGGTCAAGTTCTAGAATTTTCTTTGAAAAATCTTATTCTTGCATATAAATAAATATATAAATTAAATTAAAATTTAAAAAATCACATTTTCTCCTTTGATGTCTTAATTGACCCAAGAGTAAGGTGACATGCAAATTCCAAAGTCATTTGAATTAAATTTGATGAATTATGAAGTATTAGAGCCATAGGGGCAAAAGTGTAATTTTAGAAATTTAACCTTAATTAACATTTAGGCTTAATTCAAGAAAGGGAAATGGGTAACCTTTGATCTTAATTAACATATTTGGATGATTGAAACATAAATGATTAATTGGTAGAAACCAATCTCACTTCTTCCAATTAAAGGATAAATCAGAAATTTCCTAGATGATTAAAATTTGGGAGTCTACCAAATTAAATTATCCTAGACTTAAGGGTATAGTTTTGGGTGTTAATAACTCACTAATTTAATACCCCTATCTGGTGTTCAAGTGAAAATCAAATATTTTGATAATGAATTATTATCACCTAGAAATCTCCCTTAAAATGACTAAAACATCCACCAGGATCTTAAGGGCTTAGTAGTAACCTAAGCTAAATCAAATTTGATTAAATGAGGATTAGAAAAGTGAATAAAAATTGAACACCTTTGAAACACTACAAGCCCAAGTTAAAACTAAAATTGTCTAAGTGCCCTAATATTACTAACTTGCCCCTTTAAGGGTCTTCATCTGCATAATTCTCAAATTGAATGATAAATGATAATTACCCTACTCTTAAGAATGATTGAAACATCAATGTTCATTGAGCATTGGAGATATTTACAGGATGGGTTATTAAGCAACATAATAAGTTTAAAAAGAGCTCGAGACATTTCACCAGGCAGTGAGAGGGAAGCATGAACCTGCTTCTTTCTCCAGATCTGTTGGATACCTCGGAGGTCTACTAAACTTAATATGTTTTGCTTAATAAAAAATATCCTTAATCAAATTAATAAGGACCCACCAAGATATGATCTAGGGTTGGGTAGCTCACTAAAATCTTTCAGTGGGAATGTCGAGAAGGGGACATGTACGCTTTTAAATTACTGCATTTACCTTTCTGTACTTCTTGTCTTGAACTTGCATTTTAAACAATGATATCACCTTGCATGAAAACTAAAACTGCCAGGATCGCCACAAAACCAAAACCAACACTAAAATCAACCAAGATAAAATTCACCGCTATAACATCCAAAGTATAAGTCAACTCAAAATTTAATCACAAACATCACAAAAAAAACCACAACTACAACTAAATTACGACGTCTCTATTGGATGATAGGGAATCCCTCGAAAGAGGTAACCTACGGTTGCTAATGAGGCTTCCCAAGGTCTAAATGAAATTATGGAACTTATTAAGTGAGTTTAGTAAATTCATTTGGACTAAGTGAATCTAATAGAAAATTGTGGTACCGGAACGAGGGAACCGTAAGATCCTAATCGGTGTTACTCTAATCAACTTTAACAAGATCCATAATGTTTAAAGAAATACAACCATAGGGCCATCTGATTTCACATCATAACTTGACACCCTAGAAAACTTAAACTCGTCATGGTAAAGAGCTTGGAGCTAGCATGGTGGGCAACACAGCCATCTTCAACAGCAAAACATGTCTTCCCCAACTAAACCAATTTCCTTCTTTTGAACTAAGTAACCAAGTCATAGTATTTCGAGGTAGTTTGCTTATGCGCAACATAAATCCTCACGTTATCTTTAGGCTTTTGTACAACTCTGATATACAATATAGGCCCTAACTCGTCTTAGGATTCTAAGTTTGTCATTAGTTACGGCCTAAATCCTTACATCTTTCAAGCTATTTGTGAGATCGTTTCACATAAATGTAAGCCCTAAACAAATAAAATTTACATGATGAAACACTCAAATAATTTCTCCTCAAAACTGAAGCCAAACAACAAG
Organism: Phalaenopsis aphrodite; assembly: GCA_003013225.1. Lineage (NCBI taxonomy): Eukaryota > Viridiplantae > Streptophyta > Magnoliopsida > Asparagales > Orchidaceae > Phalaenopsis > Phalaenopsis aphrodite. Next base: position 140,579 of record NEWO01000661.1, on the reverse strand, counting down.
ATAGATTGGGGAGTTAATGAGGTTCTCGTCCGGATCCATGACATCCCATAGTTCTTCCTCCTTTGGATTCCAAAAACAAAATGCTCCAAATTTGAGCCAATCCCATTTCACACATCTTTGTCCAATTTAGTTGAAAAGTCCAATCTTTTTGAACTCCTTGAAGATAATAATTCTGATTTTTATCGATAGTTTTCTTAGGTGACTTCGGTTACCAAAGATGTAATTAACTATAGGGGCTTGCTCTTATATGAAGCATGTCCGAACCCAGCTTAATATAAAACCTATTTGATCCTTCATATTAAATAGGGGAAATTGTCGGCAAATAAAATGGTTTCACAGACCAACGAATGTCATATATTTCTTAGTTGATTTGATCGAGTATCATCCTTAAGTCTTGTGGATAGATACAGGATTGAGGTATAGTGCTCTTTCGTTTAAACTATGAAAAATATTGGATTAGTTTGACTTCATATTTTTTTCTAAACTTATATACATATATAAATTAAACCTTCTGAAGTGGGTGACAAGATTTCGATTCTAGCGGCTGGCAGCTTCCAACAAGCAACTCCTCAACCTAAAATAGTGCCGACAGTTTCTGGCTAGTCCGCTGGGGACAAGCTTTTCTCTCCATTTAAATCAGGAAAAATTATCTTCAAACATTGATAATGTGTCAATCTCTCTTGGACCAAATTACTCTTCTTCCGTTGACATACTTTACCCATTTCTAGCTTTGGAAAGTACGACAAACTCTTTGGACTTCAGGATTGTCTGTTTAATCACCTTTGAATAGAGGGGTTCATGAGGCTATTAAGGATGCTTTAAATATTCATATGGGGACTCGCAATAGGTGTGTTGGTGGACTAGTTCCACCTGGGCATTGTGTGTTGCTAAATTGGTCCCACACTGGGTCCTAAACACTTCACAACTCCTTTTCGACTTTAATTTGCTATTTTGCAAATTGAATTGAATTGTGTCGTGCTACACGTGCTTTTAAAATTTTCTTATATTAATAAAAAATTTCTACTTTTAAACTACTTTTTTAAACCCCTCAAAAATTAAATATAAAAAGAACTTACCTGGTCTACAAATCGACCTCTGTTAAATTTTAGTATTTGCACTAAGATTATGAGGTTTTCGCCAAATAGCTAACCCCAGAGCTTTCTCTATTAAAGCTGCTGCAATGGCGTGCCCAAAGCTGACTTTTTCTTGCAATTTGCCGACAAGCCATGAAGCCTGCAACGTCGCTCCTATCATTAAGTTCAAAACCGGATTTAAAGATCTCGAGGTCATCCTCAAGAAAGCTCCGTTCATCATAATGAAATTCACCGCACCAGAAGTTTAGGAGCTGTCTGCTGAATTCAACCTGAACTATCTTCAAGACTTTCCTTCTTATAAGAAGGCCAAGATTACTGTTGCCGCCACTACCAAGCCTGGTGTTCCCACTGCTGCTAAGGGAAAAGAAGTTATGATGATTAGAGATCCGACTGAAGGATTGGTTGTCTCGCCATTAGTATTTGAAATCGGATCAAGTTTAAAGACTACACCGCTAACTCAAACCCAAAGGAGAAACCGTAATAGGAGGGTTTGGAGGGCCATTAAACCCCAGGCTCCCAAGGAGATACCTGTTGAGGAAGATCCTCACCAGGATGAGTCAAGATTACTGGAAACATATCCACTCCTATGAGGAAGTAGGTTCCATCCTTTAATGGGTACCAATGGTTACAAGAGTATCCAGAAAATTTCCGCCGCTTTAATATCACTTCATAGACGTGGTGAGGAGAGAAAGAAGTCCACTCCTATCACCAGAGTCAGTTCAGTTTTCAAGAGACTAGCTGCCAAGGAAGGTTGCTCAGTTAGTGAACCACTCAAACGAGTGGGACGTGCAGTATCCCCTCGCATAAAGAAAGAAATCTTAAAGGAAATCATATCTGTCAGGCGCTCACAGAAGTCAACTGAAGCTTTGCCTGCTAATATTCTTGTTTGGTTCCGCTTAGGGAATAGAGTTGATACTGCCATAGTTACCACAACTTCTACTGCTAGCAGGACCACAGACCGTCAATCGGTTAAGTCAAGATTGGGTCTGAGAATTCTGTCGATCACCCATTATAAAGACATTCCTAAAATTCTAAAGGAAAAAGATGAAGAGATTACCCAGTACTGTAGTCAGTCTGCACCATGGGGAGCATACTTCTCTTCGACATACCGATGTTTCTGCTGAGACACTTCGTCTCAAGACATCACCGTCAAAGAAGAAGGTGTGAGTATCCAAGGTCGTTGTACCAATACAATTCATTGAGTCAGGAGGGCAAAATCATGGGATGAAGACAGGGTATGAAGTATCTGACATTGTCGCAGCAATTGCCAGTGAGATGGAAGAACAAGAGGAGGAGGTTCAGTAGGGTCCTCCAGATCTTAAGGCAACTCAAGAATCAATAATTGAAGGAAAAGTTGAAAAGCTCGGGGTCGAGATTTCCGAGTTGGCTTGGGAACATGGAGTCTCCATTGATGATGATGAAGACTTTGACTATAATGATTACCTCAAAGAAGATTTCATGGATGTCCATGTCATTGAAATTTGAGCTGCTACATCTATGCACGAGACTCAACCTCTCGTCGAAAAGAACGTCGTAGATGAGCTACGTAGGGCTATCCTCCTAAGGGATGAGCAAGTCAGCCAACTGGAGAAAAGGATAGAAAAGAAGGCTGCAGCCATGAATGCTATGGCTACAATTCAAGGACAATCTCAACCCCCACAGTTAGCTTCTCCAGAGGTCAANCAAGGACAATCTCAACCCCCACAGTTAGCTTCTCCAGAGGTCAACCAACCACAAACTATACATATTACAGATGAAAGAAGAGAAGTTGTCTCAGCAAACATAGATGAGCAACCAAAGAAGGATCCTCCATCGAGCACCATGTCTGAGAAGGAATTTAAGCAAATGGTTGAGCAAGTTTGGGAGGCCTTAACCCAATATAAGGGTGGTAAATTGGTTTTAAAGGGTAGACCTTACCCAGAAGAATTTGATGTCGTACCCTTCCCAAAGGGTTTCAGGGCCTCAAACTTTAAGATATTTGATGGGACTGGAAATCGACAACATATAGCACACTTCCGAGCCAGTTGTGGCAACACAAGAAATAATGAAGTTTTACTCTTCCAACATTTTGTAAGCAGCCTGTCAGGGATTCCTTTCGATTGGTATGTTGATTTACCCAACGGATGATTTAAGAAATTTTCAAGCTGGAACAATTATTTGTGAAGAGATTTGTCAGAGCACAACGTCATGTCTCTATAAGAGAGCTCATGGTGGAAAAGTAAAAGCCCAACGAGACTTTGGTGGATTACATTTTGAGGTGGAGAAACCTTAGCATGAAATGTGAACCTCAGCTACAGGAACATCACGCAGTTGAGATTTTACTCAAAAGCATTCATGGACCATTAGCTTTCATGCTCAAGGGTCTCCCCATCAAATCGTTTGAGAAGATACTTAGCAAAGCCAGTAGTCTTCAAGAATAAATCAAACCTATGGATTCTCACGAGAAATCTAAGGCAACCAGGGTACTTGAAAAGAAGTCAGGAACAGTAGCGAGTGTCGACCAAGGAAAGCAACCAATGAAGATATATCCAAAAAATCCTCGCCAATCTTCATCACAACATGCTCAGAAACAGAGTAACTAGTCCAACCAGGGGCCGCCTCAAGAAGGATCACCTTGAACATGGAATAAGAGAATATCTTTGATAGAACAATACAAAATGGTGTATTCTTTCAAAGATGAAGCCGTATCCAAGATGTTTGGAAGTTTGATGAAGAAGCCAGAGTTCAGACTATCATATCCAAAGAAACCCGAAGAGGTCGACAAGAAGGATCAACAGAATTATTGCCCATACCACAGGTTGCTTGGGCACATTATAGAAGAATGTTTCATCTTTAAGGACTGGCTTGAGAAGAACCTTAAAGAAGGGAATATAACAATCCCGAAAGAATATTTAAAAGAACCAGAAAAAGGTTCCATAATTATGATTTCAATAAAAACTAATCTCCCTTATTGATCCATATATTGGAGAAGATGGATGGAGTACGACTTGGGATAAGCTCAAGAGGGTCTTAAACAAAATACAGGATTCATCGAAATAATCTTCTGTATATACCGAAAAAGATGGATGGATTGAAGTTTGGAGCAAATTTTCCAAGAAAGTATTAAACCAAATCCAGAATGCTTCAAAAGAAGCCTCCGTTCAGAATCTTCAGCCTGCCAAACCCGAGATGAATATTTCACCAAGAGATTCGTTATCGTCAAAGACAAAGAAGAACAAGAACACCTCTATGAAGATTGATAGCATGGAGGGTAGGATAGGGGTTGCCTCTACTAGATTATTTGTTTCAGATTCGGGGAAGAAAGTCCTTGAACTTGTAACTTCGTATGATTATCTTTTTGCCCCTCTAGGGTCTTATGAATATAATGGTTGTGATTTTGGCTACATTTTAACTGTTTATGATGATAACGTAACTGATTATAACCAATCTAGCTTCGATCTCAATTCCCAAAATGATCGTCAAATCTTACTTGAGACCGATGAACTCGCTAACAAGACCAAAGAAGACATTGACGATACTGCTTACAACAGTGCATGTAGTGAGGAACCAATCCTCGAGCGCTACGATACACCACTTGTCATTAAGCTAGATCTTTCTGACAAAGAATAAACACCAAAAGATTCGACAATGATTTCTCAAGAAGAAGAAATTACAGAATTGAAATTAAGGAGCGGAAGAGTATTACTCCCAAGAATAGCTCCAACAGATAAAGGAAAACAAATAGTAACTCGAGAAGAACTACCTCCACCTCCACCAATGGAAGAAGCACATAACCAAGAGAAAATTAGAGGACCATACAAAGTGGATTTTAACGTGCTAGCTCATCTTAGGAAGTTGTCAGCCAGATTAAGCATCTACGTCTCTTTGATCCTGTCAAAGGAGATGAGAGAGTCTCTAGTTACAGGCTTGCTTGACCCAGAGATTTGCTTAGCCCAGTTGACCAGCACATCCTCAGATGAAGTTTGTTTGTTGAAAGAACAGCTTGGGGTAACCTTCACAGATGAAGATTTGCTGCTCGGTACCACCGACCACAACTGACCACGCTACATCGCCGTTAACATCGGTAGATTTGTGTTGTCCAGAGTTTTAGTAGATCCTGGAGCATCTCTCAATTTGATGAGCCTATGGACATTAGCCTATTTGGACATTGAATCTCAGGAGCTTACGACCAATAAAATGATGCTAAGATGATTCAACCAACTTGGATCGATTACATTGCTTATGAAGGTTGGAGAACTAGCAACAACCGCTAAATTCCATATCATCGATGTCGAAACCTCTTTCAATGCTCTATTAGGTTGACCGTGGATTCACGAACACAACATAGTTCCATCTTCTCTGCACCTGCATCAATTATTACAAAGAGGGAAAAGAGCATTGCATCATGGGAGATTTACAACCGTTTTCAGTGCATGAAGTGGGTATTCATGAAGATGTTGTCTACTACGTGCCTCCGAAGAAAACTGTCTTCTCTCACGAAATTGTCACAAATAGAATTAAAAATTCAGAAAAATCACAAAGAGGCCATTCAACTCCGCTTCAATGATCTTCCACCACTCTTTTGCAACAAATTGGTGGAGGTTCTTTTAGTTCGCGCACCCGAGGTCGAGGTCGGGAACGTGAACGAGGAAGAACCAACTTAGTCATTGAACGTACTAGGCTGACCATCTACATTGATAATGAAGATAGTTCTGAAGATGAAATAATGATAACAAAGTAGAAGAAACCTTAGTACGAGATATCCTTAGAAGATACAGAGCAAAGCGAATATAAGATGATGTATGATCAGATAAACCACTATGTGAATGTTGTGACCCTTACTCCTATCCTCCCTTAAAAGGTCGAGAGTTTAGAGGTCAAAGAAGTTTATGGCGATGGTTCAAAGCCGATCAAGTTTTATCATGTATCTACCTCTACTAATCTTGAAAATAATGTAAATTTGGATGACTATCCTAATGAATTAATGGAATTACCTTTTGGTTACTTATCGCCTTATGTACAAAAGTTAATTCAACAGGGACATTTGCCAAAATGAATACTAAAAGATAAACTACAACTTTTTAAAAAATTATGGAATGTTAAAAGTTAAACTCCAAACTCAAAAGAGGGTCTCAGATTTAGTACAGTCGGGCCAGTCGATGATTAAGAATTTGCATGTTTGTTACTAGTGAATCAGAAGATGATTGTCTCGACATAGAGGATGACTCTACTGATCAACTGCTAGAAGATGCTCCGTCAGAATTTGAAGAAGAAATCAAGTCAACTATTGATGAGTTAAAGGAAATCAATCTCGGGACGGAAGAACAACCCCGACCCACATTTATAAGTTCTCTATTCAACGATGAAGAATCTCTGCAATTGATTAGATTGTTAACAAAATTCAAAGATTGTTTCGCATGGAGCTATGATGAAATACTAGTACTATCAGCAGAGGTTACAGTTCATAAACTCGGGGTGAATAGGAATATAACCCCAGTAAAACAAGCTTCCAGAAGAATGTGCCTCGAAATAGAGCAACAAGTAATTGCTGAGGTGAAGAAATTAGTAGACGCTAACTTTGTAAAAGAAGAGCAATACCCCCACGTGGTTGGCTAACATTGTATTTGTTAAGAAGAAAAAAGGAAAAATCTATGTTTGTGTAGACTTTAGGGATTTGAACAAGGCATGTCCAAAAGATGAGTTTTCACTACCAATACCAGAAATGATTGTTGATATTGCTTCAACACACGAAATTTTCTCCTTCATAGATGGATCATCGGGATACAACCAAATCAAGATGGCTCCCGAGGATGCAACACTTACAGCCTTAAAAACACCGATTGGAATTTTCTATTACACAGTGATGTCGTTTGGCCTAAAGAACACTGGAGCAACATACCAACGTGCAATGACGAAGATTTTTGACGACCTCATTCACAATCAAGTGAAATGCTACGTGGACAATTTGGTCATCAAAAGTAAACGAAAGATTGACCATTTGTACGATTTAAGGATCGTGTTCAAACGGTTATGACGATATGACCTTAAATTGAATCCCTTAAAGTGCTATTTTGGTGTTACCTCTAGGAAATTTCTAGGATTCATTGTCCGTCATCGGGGAATTGAGATTGACCCAGATAAAATTAAAGTTATCGTGAAAATACCTCCACCCAAAACCTTTAAACAACTACGTTCCTATCAAGGAAAGTTGGCATATCTGAGACGCTTTATTTCTAATATCTCACATAGGTGTCAGTCATTCTTGATATTAATTTAAAAGGATGCCAAATTTATTTAGGAAGAAAAATGTCAGCAGACCTTCAAGGACATTAAGAAATACTTAATGACACCTCCTGTTTTAGCAGCCCCTATCCTAGGAAAAGCTTTGATACTTTATACCGCGGCCTTAGATGACTCTCTTGGAGCTTTCTTAGCCCAATTCAATGAGGGTAAAGAAAATGCACTCTACTACTTGAGTCGCTGCCTAATATCGACAGAGATAAGGTACCCACCCATTGAGAAGCATTGTTTGGCCTTGATTTTTGCCACTCAAAAACTTAGACATTACATGCTTTCTCATAAGATTACCCTAATTTCAAAGTTTAATCTGTTGCAATATTTGATGACCCGACCAACACTATTCGAACGTCTCGTAAGATGGTGGATGATATTATTGCAATTCGATTTAACTTTTGTTCCCCTCCGTGCTATCAAGGGACAGATTTTGGCAGACTTTCTCGTTGCACACCCACTTCCAGCTGGGTCCCCTTTTAATGATGAACTACCATATGAGCAGGTACTACAAATGGAATTCTCCAGTGCGCAACACTTGGAAATGTACTTCTACGAAGCTTCATCAGCCAGAAAGGATGAAGGATCAGACATAGTTATACCGGGCAAGGCAGGTATTGGTTTGATCTTTATCACGCCAGATACGGGTATGTTGAGGTTCTCATACCACCTGACAGAGCCATATACCAACAACAAAGTAGAATATGAAGCCTTAATCATCGGATTAGATTTGGCAATCTCGATGGATATAATAGACATTACCATCTATTGTGACTCACAACTCATCATCCAGCAAGTCGTCGGACAATACAAGATTTTGAAATCGAGATTAACAGAATAACATCAATACACGATGAAGCTGCTGGAACAGATCCCCAGTGTAACTTTCTACAGGATTCCTAAGGGAGAAAATGCACATGCTGACACTCTAGCAAAACTCGCAAAGGTGCTAGTGTGTCCCCCAGAGGATTCCATTGAAATCACAGTACAAGGAAGACAATTTCTATCTCGAATTGACCTCAAAACTCTACACAAGCTCGGAAAAATAGAAGTGATAAATGCAGTTGCTGATATTAATGAAGATTGGAGCAAGCCATTAGAATATCTGCATACTGGAAAGCTATCAGAGGACAAGTCTAAGGCACATCACATTACAAAAAGGGCTATGTTTTACGCTCTAGTAGGTGATGTCCTCTACAAAAGATCGTTCAACCAGATGTGGCTGCGATGTTTGAGCACAGTCGAAGCATGAAATATTGTTAAAGAGGTACATGTCGGATTGTGTGGCGCTCACTAGTGAGGGCCAAAGATGAAAATGAAGATCAAAGGACTCCTATATTATTGGCTGGCAATGATGTTTAATTGCATGGATACAACCAGAAGATGTCATCAGTGCCAAGTGCATGGAGTGGTTGACAGCTACTTTATATATGCTTAAAATTATAAGTATTTAATACTGCTACTAAAAGATTTAATTCATCAGCAACGACACAAAAAAACTTAACAACGGTTATAGATTCGATAAAGATGTATATATATAATATTCAATAATGGTAAAGTCACACTTATCAACGCAAGTATACGTATCGATCAAGTAATATAGGGCTCTAATGGAGTCCTAGATATCGATCCCACAGGGAGTAATATTAGAACTACGTCCTATGATTTTAGAAAAACAATACTTAATCGCAACAATAGAATTCAATTTTCTTATCTGTCACTAATACGCAATTGAAATAAATATGTAATTTTAATAACTATTAAAGAACTAATTATACTAATGAAGGTTCTAATATGATATTCAATATATAAGAAAGCATCCTTCTCATTGACAAGAAATTATAGTGAATGGATAAAGTGAATTACTTCAATTTGTATTGTGCCAAATAGGAACATACCTATTTTTTACCCTTTGATCCAGGCATAAAGAACATTGACTAATCCTACACTTGTTTACTGAATCTGCGGGTAGGCTGGGAGGATACCGGCTCTCACTTCGAAGCTCCCATGTTCCCCTCGCCTAAGGGCTAACATCTACACTTCAACACCCAAACGATAGGACCGAATTGAGGATTTTAGTCTGTCACTCTAAAATCTACAATTCTACGCCCGATAATTTTATTTCCGTATTNGTCACTCTAAAATCTACAATTCTACGCCCGATAATTTTATTTCCGTATTTATTTGCACCTAACTTCCAAGGGCTTTGACCTCCCTGAATCTTGGATGTAATCTTCACTTAAATTTTAAAACTCAACATTTTTTAACAAATCAATTGGCCAGATTGAAAGTAAATTAAGATCAAAGTGAAAAGATCATCATAATTTCTTTATCATTTTCATGGCTTTACCAATTCAAATCACCTTTCCACAAATCTCAAGACAAGGAGAAAGACAGAGAAAACTACTCAGATCTCATGGAGAAAACACAACAAAACTCAGAATTCATATATAAAAGTAAATTCATATAAACTACAACAAGTAAATAAACTTATCTCTAATTTCTCCCCATGCATACTCCTCGAAGTTCCTCTAATTCTCTTCCTTTCTTTACAGCAAACAAAATTCCTCTTTGAAGCGGCAAGGAGGAAGAAATCTATCACTTTCACTCAACTCTTACAATCTCTCAAAGAATTCCTCACAATTTAGACACTCTAGTAAATTCTCTATACACTAATGAAACCTCTCTAACCTCTAGGACCTTTCTAACATCTAGGACCTCCTCTATTTTTGGCTAAAATCTTATTTTAAAATTGTGGTTGAGTTTTCCCTAGAGTTGCCTAAGCACCCCTCCAAAATTCATCCTCATCCAATGCATTGTTGGACATAACCGCGGAGCTCGCCGTCGGCGGCCTTGAGGGCGTCGTCGGCGGGCCTTCTAAGTGAATTAAATCTGGAGTCTTGAGGAAAGTCCACCGTCGGCACCATTGGGCTCGCCGTCGGCGCCCTAGTTCAAATCTTCACATTTTGGTTCTTTTCGCTCCAAATTTGCTCCTTTTTGTATCTTTTTGCTCTAATGACCCTCATTCTTCATTCCTGCAACAAAACATCAAAAATACCTTTCTTTAATGTGCAATATCATCAAAATAGTGTAAAATAGGTGTGAAAATCTCAACATATTTTTCTTTGGTCAAAATCCCCCAAATTTGGCTATTACTTATTCTCAAGTAATTTTAGTACTGCATAAAAGTTATGATCTATTATAGTAAAGTTTTAATTCATAAATATTATAAGTTTGATTTAGATAAATATTTTAGTGAGATTTTTCAAAAATAAATTAAGTAATTAAATTAACTCTGTATCTACAAGATTATCTAGTTATCAAGTTTAAGAGTTCTAGTCTTCTATTCATTTAAAGAATGACCATATGTTGCAATATTAAGTTGCTTAGAATATTCAAACGATAAGAATTTCATGAGAACACTACTAGTAAAAGATCTTTTTCATAAATATAAGTTCAGGAATGTATTTAGGTTTTCCCTTTATGTAGGTCCAGTGAAGCTAATTTTTTATTAGGCATATCCACAAGCTTCTCTTCACCTTCATATTTTTTTCTTTCTTTTCTCTTTTTCATTTGGATTGCTTTCAATCCTATATATTTTTGTTTTCTTTTCAAGGATTTTTGTCAATCTTTTCTTTTTCCTTTTTCAAGTGAGGATTACTATATCTGGATAGCCTTTAAGTATTTTGAACATCACATTTCTTTCCCTAAATTTGAAACTCAAAACATTCCTTTACCTTATGAATATTTCATAGCCTTTACATCATTGAGTCCCAATATTTTTATCTCAAATGAATTTTCAGATTCTTAATACTTTAAAATATAGTTTCCTTTACTTTAAATAGTTAACTATAGTCTTATTTTCTTATACTAAAATATCTTTAATCTACAAAATTAATTTTCATTACAAAAATATTCCTTTAAATCTACCATAATATTTAAATAGCTACAAAATATAGTTGCCTGAATTAAATTTACTACATAAAATCATATAAATAATTTTTGAAAATATTGAAATAGAGGACATCTAATAGTTAATCTTTTTCTTCCCTCCCCAAAACTTAAATTTTTCAATATGAAATGATACAGGTGGAAAGAAAAATTCTGAATATAAATCATCTCTTAGTATTTTAGGCATTTTCATCATTCTCAAATTTTTGCAGTCCTTCACAAAATTTCTACTTCACCTGGTCTGTAACATTAGGAGCTTTCTACACATATAAATCATTAGAGAAGTTGCTGGGTAATAAAATTTTGAAATAAGTACAAAACTAAAACATTAAACAAACACAATAATTCATTAACACAACCATAATACTAAACAAAATAATTATAATTAAAATGTGAAATAAAAATCACATTACAATTCACAAAGTACTAATCAACATCCATTATACTACACATGCAAACTTTAACTACCACACTAATTTTATAACAAAAATTAAAAATTATCCAAACATAATAATAAAAATGAAAGTAAAAATACACAAACATCCATTTTTATTACAAAAATTACAAAAATAAAAGTATAAGTACATCAATTACATTCAGTATCAAAATCCCAAATTATGTCTTCGTCTCCTTGATCAGCAGGTGGATTGGGCTGATACTGAGTATATCGGGGGCACTTAGGGAAAGTAACATCAGGCTCACCTCTGTAGTGTCGGGTCTGAGCTTCGTAATAAGCTATCTCAAAATTTGAATGCCACTAAAGGTCCTCACTATCATAATCACGTCAATATTCTAGACCTCCAATCCTTTCATTTATTAATTTTATACTCTTTCGTTGCAAGGTCAACTCATTCATCAAATTAGTAAGAGTTGCGGAACTAGAAGGTGGAAGGTCATAACTTGTAGAGGGGACATCTCTACTAGTAGAAGGTTCTTGACTCCTACTTCCAATTCTCCATTTTTCATGGGATTCATAAGCTTTTAAATTAGCTTTACTAATGGGTTTCATAGGGTAAACCCATTCCTCATCACCTCCAGCTTCCACTTCAGAAAGTTGGCAAAGTGCATAAATAAGGCCAGGATTTCCTAGACCTCCACTTATTTCACTCCTTGCCGTAGTCAATATATTCATAATGAGAGCTATAAGATTCTGGGACTTCGTAAAACGTGTTAATGCGGGCGGCATTAAATTCAACAGGAAATCCCCGCACTTGAACAATTCCATCTTCAGAATAGAACACATTGGCATAGAATTCTTTTACAATATTTGCAGCAGCCTTATTGGTGGTGTAACAGAAGTTTTTTCACCTCCGATTGGTAATAACTCATTCAATTTCTCCTCCCAAACTCTCAAAAACTCTATCTTGTATACATATCTTCCTTCAAATACTGAAGTAAACCTTGATTGAGTCTTCACATTGACGAAGCGAGACTCGTCGAACTCAAGTCGTCTCTTTTATTGTGGAGCCATTTCAATCTAATCATAATTATAAAAAAATTCTAAAATATACTTTAAATATGGAAATAATGGCTTTCAAGAGTAATTATAAGAGTTCAACACTAAGTTTCATGAATTTCTTCCAAATATTATCTTCACATTCTCAAATTTTTCGGATCTCCTCAATGTGGAAGAAATCCATGGTGAAAATCAAATATTTTTAGTTTTGAGTGAAGCTCTTACCAAGAGATGATCAAATTCAGTGTCTAAATGCCTTGAAATTGCCTCCCAATCCAAGAGCTCTCAAGCCCTAGGTCAAAAATTGTGTTTTTCAGAGGAAGGGCATGATGAATAGTGGTGGTTGACTGGTCAAAATCGCTGTTAAAGGTGTTTCTTTTGGAATCTCACCATCGACGGGGTATTCGGCTCCGTCGGAGTGCTCTATTGAAATTATATTCTAAGTCTCGAGAAAAGTCCGCTGTCGGCGGCGTCGAGGGTGCCATCAGTGGGCTCTATTGATTTGGTTCAATTCCCGTATTTTTGCAATTTCAATCAATTTCAAGCCTCAACGGCATCTGTTCAATCATTATAGACATAATTTTAAGTGATTAATTGATGTACTTATCACAAATAAACTTTCACAACACAAAGATATTGTCGGCCCTGATGAATTTAGAGGATCCATAGAAATTTTGCTACCTGTTGGTTCAGTGCTAGTCCTTAAAGGGAACAGAGCACGCGTCGCCAAGCATTGTATTCCATGGGTGTGACACCGTAGGGTGTCCGTGACCTTTCGACAAATAGATAACAACAAAATGTCATATGGGTTTCAACCAGATCTAGAATTGGAAGAATTACTACCATACGAGCTATGAGAGGGTTGTACCTCTAAGTACATGCAAAGGGAACTCTTGTCCTGAAGCGTGGCTTAGAAGGTCTGCTCGATCAGGTGCTTGCCTCACCAGAGACAGACATTCAGAGTATTTTTTTCTGCTTTACTGCATTTTGTTACAATAGACATGAAATGTATCAGACATGCTCAACCTATGATATATACTTAGCATGGAACATTTGTGGATGTACTTTGATGCAGTTAGCATATTATACTTTTTGAGGATTTGGCCTATATTCAATCTGTAAAATTTATTGGAATAGATTAATGAAGTTTCTATAAAAAATTTATCTTTTTGTCAATTACCTTTTTGTGCAATGGATAAAAGTCACGGACCATACGTTGGTTTGAGATTATAAAGAATAAATAAAAAAATAATAAAACAAAAAAAAGTTGATGATAATAAAATGTAAATAAAAATAATAAACAAGCAAACAACAAAAAAACTCTCTTTTGAAAAAACCAACCAACTAAAATTAAATTTTTGAAAACATATTTTGATAATTAAATGTGAATAAAAAAATAAGAAAAGAAAATAAATATGTTGAGTTGATTCCCTTCTTTCGAGGTTGGTCCTTAAGTTTCGACTCTCTTTTGAGATTGATCCTTAACTTTCAATTCTCATTTTAGAATCAGTCCTTAACTCTTGATTCCCTTCTTTTGAGGTCGGTCCTCAACTTTCGACTCTCTCTAAAGATTGATCCTTAACTTTCAATTTTTATTTTGGAATCAGTCCTTAACTTCTGATTCTCTTCTTTCGAGGTCGGTCCTTAACTTTTAACTCTCTCTTGAGATTTATCCTTAATTTTCAATTCTCATTTTGGAATCAGTGCTTAACTTTTGATTCCTCTCTTTTTTTTCAAGGTTGGCCCTTAACTTCCGACTCTCTTTTGAGATTGATCCTTAACATTCAATTCTCATTTTGGAATCAGTCCTCAACTTTTGATTCCCCTTTTTTTTAGGTCGGTTCTTAACTTCTGACTCTCTCTTGAGATTGATCCTTAACTTTCAATTTGAATCAGTCATTAACATCTGATTCTCTTCTTTCAAGGTTGGTCCTTAACTTCCAACTCACTCTTGAGAACGATCCTTAACTTTCAATTCTCATTTTGGAATCATTCCTTAACTTCTCATTTCTCTCTTTTTTTAAAGGTTGGTCATTAACTTCTGACTCTCTTTTGAGATACCCTTAACTTTCAATTCTCATTTTGGAATCAGTCATTAACTTCTGATTCCCTTCTTTCGAGGTCGGTCCTTAACCTCCAACTCTCTCTTGAGATCGATCCTTAACTTTCTATTCTCATATTGGAATCAGTCCTTAACTTCTGATTCCTCTCTTTTTTTTAAGGTTGGTCCTTAACTTTCAATTTTCCCTTGAGATTGATCCTTAACTTTCAATTCTCATTTTCGAATCAGTCCTTAACTTCTGATTCCTCTTTTTTTTCAAGGCCGGTCCTTAACTTTCGACTCTCCCTTAAGATTGATCCTTAACTTTCAATTCTCATTTTGGAATCAGTCCTTAACGTTTGATTCGTCTCTTTTTTTCGAGGTCGGTTCTTAACTTCCGACTATCTCTTGAGATTGATCCTTAACTTTCAATTCTCATTTTGGAATCAGTCCTTAACTTCTGATTCCTCTCTTTTCAAGCTCGGTCCTTAACTTCCGACCATCTTCTGAAATTAATACCTAAACTTCAATTCCCACCTCGGGTTTAGCACTTAGATAGTGATTCCCATCCTCTATGAAAACCTAAAATCTGATAACTCAAAACTAACTCTCAAATCCTCAGCAAAAGTTCTTACTTCTTGACTTCGATCAAATATTCACTTGCTAATTCCTTAGCGGAAACAAATAACACACACAATTCTACACCTCCTTCCAGGTCTATTGACTTAGTAGTTTGTATTGGTTTTGTTGATCACATCGGTCAACGTCAATACGCGAGGTGTGATTGCTCAGCACACCGCACCTATTGGGGGTCTATTTGTTGACCTCACTTTTGGTTGAGACCTAGTTTTTCCTCTTTAATAGCCTAGGGTCTAGCCATAGGATTTTCCTGTTGACTATTCCTAGAAAACTAGAAAAGGAACCCTTACCATTAGAAATTTCAAACTCCTCTTTACTCAACTTGAAGTTCCACATAGTGGTCCTAACCTCTAGCAACTAGCAGGTGGGGTCATTATAGGGGAGCTCAAGGAGAGTTCCCATAGGATTGCTTGCTCTTAGGGTTGACTCTAGGTGTTGGTCTAGAGCTGAGTTACTCACCACACTCAAAATCACTCACAAATATAAACCCAAAATTTCTTGACTTTGATCCCTTAATCATTTGGGAGACTCATGTAGATGGCCCCCTAAATCCACTGGCCCTTGACTAGGATTTAGTTAAGACCAGTACATAGAGGACCCAAATAGGGTTTCCATTGGTCCATAGCTCATTTATGATGGTTAGTTCCCCTATTCTACCAAAAATACTCAACTTGGCATTTCTTCACTAAATTCCCCCAAATTACCTAAGTACACTTGAAACCATAAATTTGGCCAAAATTTCCAAATTTACCCAAAATACCCAAATTTGTTCAAAAATCATTTCAACCTTTTCAAAACATCCCAATTACCCAAAATCACCAAAAATTGCCAAATTACCAAAATGCCCCTCCTTTGCCCAAAATTTCAAAAATTCCAAAAATTCCCAAAATTTTCCAAAACCTTCCAAATTTTCCCAATTTCATTTTTCTCAACCACCACATGACCCAATTCAACTAATTTGACCATTTTGACCCAAACCCCTAAATTGCCTTCAAAGGCCCAATTTTCTCCAAATTCACCTCGAATGTCCATCAATTTTGTCCTAATTTCCCCCAATTTCAATTCTAAACTAAAATTCACCTTCCATATGATCAATCTAAACTAAATCTAAGCTCAATTTGCCCATGCATTGAGCCCAATTTTGATCTAAATCAGACCCCAATTTTGGCCATATGATTTAATCTCACAAAATTGAACCTACAGCCTACTCAATTCGCCTTAATTTATGTTGAAAACTCTTCATAATACTCCTACACATCAAACTTGACCTTCAATTGGCTTTAGTGAGGCCTCAACTTTGTTTAATTTTAGCCTAAGTACAAAAATCCCTAAATTTGCCCCTAATTGGCCATGTCTCAAAATTCCACCAAATTGATTGCCTTAGCCCCAAAATTGACAACCAATTTATGTTGAAAACTCTTCATGAAATTCCTATTGATCATTCTCAACAATCAATTTCGACTTAGCCCAAGCCTAGCCCAATCTAGACCCAAACCCCAACATTCGCAAAGTTACCAAAATTCCAAAATCCCTCAAATTGAACCCCTAATTGAACTCAAAATCACTTCAATCCTTCACCAAAAATGTTCATTACAATCATATACACAATCTTGATCAATTAATTGGGCTCAAGGTCATGGATAGCCTAGCCCAAACCCAAGCTTTAGCCAAATTAACCTACATGGACCCCTTCACCAAAAGTTGACCCAATCTAGCCAAATTGGCCAACCAAAAACCACCACAGCCAAATTTTTGACCTTATTTGCCAGGCTAAACCCCATGGAACCACCCAAATGATCCATGGACCAAAGGATCCCCAAATCAAGGGATTTACTTCCAAAATTAGTTAAGCCTAAGGGATTTTTACCAAAGCTAAACACCTCCCCAAATTAGTTGTTGTGACAGATTCCCCTGGCTCACCTGACCTCCTGACCACCTCCCCTAGCCTTGTCGGTAGGCCTAGTCATCGGAGGAGCTAAAATCATGAGCCACCATCCAAAATTTATACCCAATTCAAACATTGAGGCCACCTCATCCCATTTTAAATTAAGAGCTTCTCTGCCCTCCACATAAGCATCATTTTACACCCCTCAATTAGTACACAGAGCAACCCTAAGCCATTTTTATAAAACCTCTACCTCCATGGCCATGGAAGTGGTGTTAAAAATATCTTAAGGATACCCTATGAAATCACTCCCTGAGCTTCCTTGAGACCTCCACAGTGCAACCCAACCACTTCATTGCCCTAATTTCCCTTGTTGGAGTTCAATGTTTGAGCTCAAATCCTTATTAGAGACAGGACATTCTCCACCACACCTCCACAGTGCACCAAATCAAAATTAAACTCACCCACGCCATCACCACACTAAACTAATACAAGGCCCTATCAAATCCCTCTCATAGATAGCTTTTAAGATAGCTCAAGACCAACACCCAAATCCAACCTTGATCGAATTTGGGTCTATACCTTTCACCATGACCAAAGGCTTAATATTTAGCCTCCTTGGACCTCCATGAACGTGTCGAACACCTCTGATTGAAGCTTCCCCTCTCAGAGCAAAGGTATTGAACTTTTCCTCTTCCCGAGCCTATTTTGATTCTCCATTTAATTAGAGTTAATTTAATGGCATGATTACCATATAGAAATATTCGTCACACTTAGATGAGTCCATAGGATCACACCCCATGAGATTTGATTGAGTCTAGAGGGAGATCTTAAGGTTTTAGTGTGGATGGCTCTCGGGCTAGCCTCTTTGGGGATGATGACGGGGAGTCGTTCGATCACGTGTTTATCTCGTTGATGGATGAGATCTAGTTGGATGAACTCTCGGTGCGTGAACCGCGAGCTGCGTGGCATGCCAAGGTGGAAAGTGTAACGAATGAAAGCGCGCCCCGTCGCCGTTCGGAGCTGCCTAGGATGAGGTGGTGTCGCACGTTTAAATAGATAATAGAGAATCAAATAAATCAGAAAATGATCCCTAACTTCCAAAATTCTTATCTTAGTGTAGAAAAATCATAAAAATAAAATAAAAATACTCTCTTACTCAATGAATAAAGGAGAATAATGTGAAAATAATTTAAAGATTATGTGATGCATATTTTATTTTTAATTAATTAAACACTGTTTTGAGTCTTTTAATTCTCCATCCATGTGGACAATTTCATCATGGCTTGAAATTTTGGCATGTTGTTGCCTCTGTCTTATGGAACCTTATCTGATTTTGCCAAAGTCAGAGGAGATCTCTAGACAGAGATCCATATTTTTCAAGTTTATGTCTATTACTTGCATAAATTAATCATAGTAATTAGCATGTTGTTCAAAAAAATCCAAGAAAATTTTAGAAAGTTTTTTGTGACCAGAGAACCCTTTGGAAAACATTTCATGAGTTAAATCATTAATAATGCATCTAATTTTCACAAACACTAAAATGTTAAGAAAATTAATTTTGGAAAACATAGACATCTAAATGACTTAAATTTTAATCTCCACTATGATTCAAAGTTCAGAGAACTCCGCATAAAAATTTCAAAATATTTAGAGCCCATTTGATGACTCAAATTGATTTTCCAAGTTAAATGTCATTTTTAACACTAAAATGAATTTTAACAATTAAAATATAACTAAAAAAATTATAAAAATTAGTTTTTGGAGTTCTCTATGATCTGATAAATTTTCTAAAAATAAATTTGTAATTAAAAAAAATTCATTTTTAAGTCTTTCTTTAATATTTAAATAATTAAAAAATGATAAAAATCACAAAAATAATAAAATTCATGAAAATATTCTAAATTGTTTCCCAAGTACTTAGGAGCAGTTGGAATATTTTTCTGATTTTCTAAGTGAAGATACTGAATTTTGAAGCTTAAAGTAATTTTTTAGGCTAAAAAAGGATTTTCACTAAAATAATTCTAACAATTCAAAGAAAAATAAAAAAAAAAGTGAAATTTATTTCTCTAAGTTCCTTGATCTCAGTGATATTTAATAAAAATATAAAAATTAATTTTTCACTTTTATAATATTTTATAAATAATAAATATTCCAAAACTTGAAATAATTCTAATAATTCAAATTAATTTTAAAAAATCATGAAATTTGGTATAAGTGTTCCTCTGGTCTAAGTATACCTCTAGTAAAAATTTCAAGTGACTAGGCTTTGCCTTGGTCAAGTTATGAAATTTTTTTTGAAAAATTCTATTATTGCATATAATTAAATATATAAATTAAATTAAAATTTGAAAAATCACATATTCTTTCTAATGTCTTAATTGACCCATGAGTCAAGTGGGATGCAAATTTCAAAGTTATTTGAATTAAATTTGATGAATTATGAAGTATTAGAGCCTTAGGGGCAAAAGTGTAATTTTATAAATTTAGCCTTAATTAACATTTAGGCTTAATTCAAGAAAGGGAAATGGGAAACCTTTGATCTTAATTAACATATTTGGATGATTGAAACACAAGGGATTAATTGTTAAAAACCAACCTCATTTCTTCCAATTAAAGGATAAATATGAAACTTTCTAGATGATTAAAATTTAGGAGTCTATCAAATTAAATGATCCTAGACTTAGGGATAGTTTGGGGTGTTAGTAACTCACTAATTTAACACCCCTATCTAATATTCAAGTGACATTTAAATGTTTTGATGATGAATTATTATCACTTAGAAATCTCCTTTAAAATGACTAAAACATCCACCAGGATCTTAAGGGCTTAGTAGTGACCTAAGCTAAATCAAATTTGATTAAATAAGGATTAGAAAAGTGAATAAAAATTGAACATCTTTGAAACACTACAAGCACAAGTTAAAACCAAAATTGGCTAAGTGTCTTAATAACACTAACTTGCCCCTTTAAGGGTCTTCACTTGCATAATTCTCAATTTGAATGATAAATGATAATTACCCTACTCTTAGGGATGATTGAAACATCAATGTTCATTGAGCATTGGTAATATTTAGATGGGTTATTAAGCAACATAATAAGTTTTAAAAGAACTCGAGACTTTTCACCAGGCAGTGAGAGGGAAGCATGGACCTGCATCTTTCACCAAATCTATTGGATACCTCGGAGGTCTACTAAACTTGATATATTTTGCTTAACAAAAGTCATCCTTAATCAAACTAATAGGGACCCACCAAGATATGACCTAGGGTTGGGTAGATCACTAAAATCTTTCAGCGGGAAGACTGAGAAGGGGACCATGGTCTAAATGAAATTATGAAACTCATTAAGTTGAGTTTAGTAAATTCATTTGGATTAAGTGAATCTAATAAAAAATAATGGTACCGGAACGAGGGAACCGTAGGATCCTAACTGGTGTCACTCTAATCAACTTTAACATGCCCCATAATGTTTAAAGAACTAAAATCATAGGGCCATCTGATTTGACCTCATAGTTTGATACCCTAGAAAACTTAAACTCGTCACGGCAAGGAGCTTGGAGCTAGAATGGTGGACAACACAACCATCTTCAACAGCAAAACATGTCTTCCCCAACTAAACTAATTTCCTTCCTTAGAATTAAATAACCAAGCCATAGGGTTCAAGGTAGTTTGCTTATGCAACGTAAATCCTCACCTTTTCTTTAGACATTTGTACAACTCTGCTATACAATATAAGCCCTAACTCATCTTAGGATTCTGAGGTTGTCGTTCGTTACGACCTAAATCCTCACATCTTCCAGGCTATTTGTGTGATCGTTTCACATAAATGTAAGCCCTAAACAAATAAAATTTACAGGATGAAACACTTAAATAATTTCTCCTCAAAACTGAAGCCAAACAACAAGATAGATTGGGAAGTCACCGAGTTTCTCCTCCGGATCCATGACATCCCCTAGTTCTTTTTCCTTTGGATTAAAAAAAATACTCCAAATTTGAGTCAATCTCATTTCACACCTATTTATTCGATTTCGTTGAAAAGTCCTATCTTTTTGAACTCCTTAAAGATAATATTCACTAATTTTTATCGAGAAATTTATTAGGTGACTTCGGTTATCTAAGTTGTAATTAACTATAGGGGCTTGCCCTTATAGGAAGCTTGTCCGAACACAGCTTAATATAAACCCTATTTAATCCTTCATATTAAATAGGGGAAATTGTCGGCAAATAAAATGGTTTCACAGACCAAACAGAT
>NEWO01000661.1:95680-112336 GCA_003013225.1 Phalaenopsis aphrodite | reverse complement strand
ACTCATAAAGGACCCATGAGCCATAATTTTTAATCCAAGTCAAAAGTCATCATGATGCCATTATGAGGGGACGGAAGAGGTGTCATTCCTTCATGAGACCATGAAAGGAAGACATGGTGAGATCATCACTCACCTCACTCTCCATCCAATAAGAGAAAGCTTACTCAAATTTTTATATTAACCATGATCGCATCCATCATGACTAAATCATGGAAATAAAGAAAGGAAGGGCATGTGTCATTCTCTTCTAAATCTATCATATGACTCATATGTTTAGGTGGATGAGTTCAAGCAGCTCAATCTTAAATTTCTCACCACCTCTTTACCCACCCAATGGAAAGGAGCCAAGAGCAAAACCTAATCTTCTCATTAATGGAATCTCATGGAGGATAGCTTAGGAAAACTCATTCATGGCTATCCTTAGCCAGAAAAAACTTATCCTTTGCTATCATGAGCCACAACCAAACCCCTCCAATCAGCCTCAAGCTTATCCAAGCTCATCCACGGCTACAAATAGAGCTAACCCGAGAGCTCTGAGGAGGATAGACCAGCATACACTGTCCAATCCTTGAAACACTTAAGATAAAAAGTGTTCTCCATACCTTGGGCAGTGAAATCCCCACAAAATTATCCTTTGAAATCTCACACTGAGCTCCAATTTTGAGGTCTAATTCTAGAGAAATTTTTGGGTTTGACATAAACCCATTCAAAACACCAAATTAACTCTTCTAAAAGCTTCGTTAGGCTCTACAAAGAAGTTTTTAATCAAAATTGGCCCTCCTCGTAGGCTCTAACCTACTCCTAGTTGAAACTGTGACCCAATTTCTTCAAGTATATACTAGGACCTAATTTCAATTCAAATTGAGACAAGGGAAAGCTATATAAGCTCAAGGCGAAGCTCTATAACATTTACAATTGAAATTTCATCTTCTAAGGCCAAGGTAAGGCTTCTAACCCTAATTTCGGCTCGGTTTTCAGATATTGTGAAGAGGATCATTACATCATGGCTAAGTGCCATATGGATTTGTTCGTTATGATGTATTGATGCTCTAGGAACAAAAATAATCAAATTTGGTGCAAGATTTGAGGAGATCTTAAGCCTTAAGCTTGAGCGCCTCTCTGGTAATCATCCCATGGGGATGATAAATCGATGTCGTCCATTTCCTTGTATTGGACATGGATGGCTCTGATTCGTTCGGACCACGGGATCATCCATATGAAATGGATGAAATAGCGGGCCAGGTATGCAGCCTGCGTGGATATCCGAGCCAATCAGATGACGCCGCATGGATCTTCAACAAATCCCATGATCTACGTGGCACCGCCCTAGATAAATAGAAAATCTGAATTTTTTATTTATTTAAATCGAGAAAATAACAAAAACCTTTAAAAATTCATATCTTGACATATAAAAATCACAAAAATATGACAAAAATACCCCTATATTTAGAAAAATTAGGAGAACATTATGGAAGTGAAATTAAAAATTATTGAATTATATTTAAATTTTAATTAATTAATTACTCTTTGGACTAATTTAATTATTAAAAATTATTTATAATAAGAAAATATGAAATTTTTAGGGATCAACCTTTATGTCCTTAGGAACATTCCCTGATTTTTTCAAGGCTATGACAAAATTCCCTGAGCCCAATTTTCTAATTTTTACCAAATTTTGTAATTATTTCAAAAAATAATTATAAAAATATCAAGAACTTAGAAATTAAATTTTAAAATGGTTAGAAAATTTAGAGTGACACTTTTACACTCTAAAATGACAATTTTTAACCATTAGGAAATCTAAAATGACATTTCCATGACTTATGGTCAAAATTATAAATTAACCACCTTAAACTTTAATTACATTAGGCTTAGGTAAACTTAAACCTTAATTAGGTCTAAACCCCAATTAGACCTAATTAACCACGTTAAGTTTTAATTACATTAGGCTTAAATAAACTTAAACCCTAATTAGATCTAAACCCCAATTAGACCTAATTAACCACCTTAAACCTTAACAACATTAGGTTTAAGAGCAACTAAACTCAATTAGGTCTACCCCAAATTTAGACCTAATTAATTGAATTAAGCCTTACTTATACTAGGCTTAATTAACCTCAAACCTAATTAGGTCTAACCCAAATTTAGACCTAATTAATTTATTTAAACCTTAATTATGTTAGGCTTAATTAACCTTAATTTTAAATTAGTTCTAACCCTAATTAGACCTAATTAATCTAATTAAACCTTATCCATATTAGGTTTAATTAAACCTAATTAGGTACAATCTCGATTAAACTTAATTAAAACCTTAAAGTCTTAACAACATTAGACTTAAGTTAACCCAAACCCTAAAAAAGTCTAAATCACATTTAAACTTAAATCAAATTAAACCTTAGTTTCAACCTACATTGAAGCGAAGTCAACATAAACCTTAGGTTCAACCCACATTGAATCTAAGTTAATATAAACCTTAGGTTCAACCCAAACTGAACCTAAATTAAACCTTAGGTTGAATCTTTATTTTACCTAAATTAACTTAAAACCCTTGAGTTCAATCCATATTGAACTTAAGACAACCTAGACCCTTAGGTTCAACCCAACTTGAACGTAAGTCAAATCAAATCTTTAGGTTCAACCTAACTTCAACCTAAGTCAACAATCAACATAAACCTTAGTTTCAATCCATATTGAGCCTAAGTCGAACCTAAGTATAATCTACATTAGACTTAACTAAATCAATCACAGGTCCTACCTACATTGGACTTAGAACAATTTCAAATTTTAGGTTTAAACAATATTGAATCTAAAACTATTTTAAACCTTAGGATCAATCTATATTAAACCCAAATCAATCTTAAGTCCTACCTACATTGGACTTAAAACTATTTTAAACCTTAAGTTCAATTTATATTGAACCTAAATCATTCTTTAGTCCTACCTTCATTGGACTTGAATCATCTTAAATTTTAAGTTCTACCTACATTGAACCTAAATCATCTTCATACCTTAAGTCTTACCGACATTGGACTTAGAACAATTTCAAATTTTAGGTTCAATCCAATCTATATTGAACCTAATTCAATCATAAGTCCCACCTCATTGGACTTAGAGGAATTTCAAACCTTAGGTTCAATCCATATTGAACCTATACCATATTAACTTTAGTTTCTACTTGTGTTGAACCTAAACCATCTTAAGTACTACCTATATTGGACTTAAACCATATTAAACTTTAGGTTCTACTTACATTGAAACTAAAGCTTCTTAATTCCTACCTACATTGGACTTGAACCATATTAAACTTTAGGTTCTACTTACATTGGACCTAAAACATCTTAAGTCCTACCTACATTGGATTTAGAACTACTTCAAATTTTTTTTTCAATCTATATTGAACCTAAACCAACTTTAGGTCCCACTTAAATTGGAATTAAACCATCTTAAACTTTAAATCCTACCTACATTTGAGACTTAAATCATTTTTAACCTTAGGTTCTACCTACATTGAACCTAAACCATTTCGTATCTTAGGTTCTACCTATATTGAATCTAAACCATTTCATATCTTGGGTTCTATCTACATTCAACATAAACCATTTCATATCTTAGGTTTTACCAACATTGAATCTAAACCAACTTAAACCTTTAGTCCTACCTACATTTGATTTAAACCATCTTAAATTTTAGGTTCTACTTACATTAAACCTAAATCATCTTCATCGCTTAGGTTCTCTTTAAATTGGACTTAAATCATCTCCATACCTTAGGTTCTATCCAAATTGAACCCAAATGACATAAATCCTTAAGTTTTACCAACATTAAACCAAGATGTTAGGTCTAATCTACTGGACCTCGATCAAACTTCCTTAAGTCTAACTGACATCAAACCTAAAATAAAATAACTCAACTCATCAACCCATCAACATAAACACAAAATGACATAAAATTCACTTTAAAAGAAATTAAAACTTAAACTTGAACCTAAAAATACAACTAGGTTTGAGAAGATATTTTGGAGGAGGTAACCCATGGTTGCTAATAAAATATCTCTCAGCCACTTGTGGCTAATCAAACCATAAACATAAAAACCCGGTACGACGGAACCATGAGATCATGATCGGGTCATCCCAAATAAAATAAACGACAAAAATGATAAAATTTAATTGAGTAATAAATCATAAACAACCTAAACTTTTCCAACTCCTAAAATTCGAATAAGACATTGAAACTTAAATTGAACCCTAATGAACAAAAATCACTGAATGCAACTTGAACATCTATGTTCAGATATAAGATGATTTCTTGGACGATGCAATATGTGGTTGCTGACAAGAATCTTCCAGTCCTGATTTAAATACCTTTCAGAGTAGATTTGAATATTGTATGTCATCGGGATGACCATCTTGACCGGGTCGTTTAAAAAATTATTCAACCAACTAAATTGACAAATTTAAACATGATTTTATGCTAATCGTTTTTTGTTTTGTAGGTTTACTGGAGACACAAAACAAATTACGTTTTAGATTTAATTTGCATGTTATTAAGGTATCCTAACTCTGTTTTGTAGGACGACATTTGAAGCGGAAAAGGTGAACCTCAAAATAACAAAACAAAACGACAACTACAAAACAACAACAACAAAACAACAAATCCTTAAAATAAAATGACAACAACAAAAAAAACGAAAACAAAATAACAAATCCAAATGACCTGATATGAAAAAATCAAGACAAAACAAAATGACAAAAACAAACGACAAAACTAAACCTTTAGGGTAGAATCGGATTCTTAAAAACCTATTTTTTTAGGCTCAAACATTGATGTTTCTTTCCTTGATCTTGACATTAAATTTCTTAGAAGAACGAGTGTTAACATTAATGTTAACATTGGTTGACATCTTCCATTTGTAATAACCATAAAGCCCGCCATAGCCATAAGGTTGGCGCCCAAATTTTATTTTTAAAGTTCAAAGCCTGCTTTACTTGTCCAAAATGCCAACACACACCCAATACTAATAAGTTTGACCAAGCTATTAATTAATACAAAGATTGACTGTCATTGTTGTTGCTAAAATAATTGAGCATAATTATCAATAATTTAAAATGCTCATCATGGCTACCGAGAATGCTGTTCAGATTTGTTAAAAATCGAAAACTCGTTGTTTCCAACAAGATCAAGACACGAGTTCTTCTCCACTATAATAGAGAAAGCAACTTAGTAGAAATTAAAATTTTTTTTGAATGGCAGTTCTGATGTCTTAGGGCTCCTATCTCTATAATGGAACTCGTCTTTCATAATTTACATACATACCACTCAATTCCTATCTATTTACATATTTAACAACTCAACGTTATTTTCTTACTGTTGAGAAATTCAGGGCGAAGAAAAACATGAATCGACACAAAATCAGAAGAACACAGAGATTTAGCGAGGTTTAGCAAAGATCCATACGTCCTCGGGAGCAGAGCGGCGAATTTTACTATTTCAGAAGAGTTCAGTACATACCCATAGGGTTACACATCCTATAAATAGATAAAATTACTAATGCGCTCTCGCTCCCCCCAACCCACTAAATTTCAAGAGACACCTCTTCAATTCTAAGAGACACACCACTTCAATTCCAAGAGACTTCAAATTCTGGTTTATGAGTCATACCTAACACTTACATTTATACCACCCAAACGAAAATCACTATTTAAACTTTCTAAAGTGAAAAACACCATTTCACGTATAAGTAAGGTGATATATATGTGAAAATTAAAGTTAGCCGTTAGATATTTCAATCCATAGGAATTGAGTGGTATGTACGTAATTTTTTTTCTGATTGTGATATATTTGTTATTCAGGCTAATATAATCATTTGGATTGGGCTGGCATGATTTCCTTTTCTACCCGAAGCATACCATATAAAAAATCTCATTGCCTATGAACCACTCATCTCATCTGTGTGTGTGAGACTTTCATTCAATATTCTGAAATAAAATTCCTTTCGGCGAGTCTAAATAATCTATTTCATTACTATTTTATATTTTGAAAAACAAAAATCTAGAATGTTTAAACAAAACTACTAGTGATAAATGAAGTATATAACAAACACAATATCAAAATAAAAAAATAAAAAATCTAACTTTAGAAAAGTGAGCCCTGACATATATGTATAGATTTTTTTTTCAAATTTAAAATTGTAATGAAATAGATAATTTACTGTGACGGAAAGAAAATTTATTACAGAATATTGAATGAAAATCTCACAAACAGGAGAAATATTTGCGTACGTAATACATATACAGAGTTATGTATCTATTAGGTTATTAGAAGGGCACAGCTATGTTACATTTAAGTTATATCCCTTGTAATTCTTCCTGTAACCTAAGTGTAACATACTTGCACCCTCCGAACAACCTAAAATGTATGTAATTTTGCATACGTCTTATGTACACAAATATTTTTCCATTAAATAGAGATGAGAAATTGTTTTCTTCTTTGTCGCTTTTTTGGTTCGTATTGCTAGCTAAAAAAATAGCCAAAATAAATAAGCGACAAATAATAAAAGAAATGTTCATAATTCATTAAAGAAACTCGGTCAGCATAGGCTCATTATATTTATATGGGCAAAATTAAATGCTTAACAATAACGGAATCATGAAACCATCTTCATTCTTTCTATACAATACAAATGGCTTTTAATGTTTTCATAGGGTTTTTAAATATTTGTTATGACAGTTGTATTTTCCTGTATGGTTCTAAAAATGGTCAAATTAGGGTAGCATTGTATTAAATTTGTTGAAAGTTACGAGTGGGTCCCAAAGCACCAATAATTTGTTTTGTTCGGACATTGAGGGTCTTTTCGTGATAGGGCTGTCAAAAGGGCTCGTTGTTCACGAGCAGCTCGTGTTCGACTCGTTCACTAATGAGCCTAACACAAACAAAATTTGTTCGCTCATGTTCGGCTCGTGTTGGCTCGAAATACTACGCATGAGTTATATATATATATATAACAATAATTTTTAAATTTTGCCCTAACCCGTAACATCTTATGACTATGTGATTTGGGTTGTCAAAATGACTCTTTGTTCATGAACAGCTCGGTACGACTCGCTAAGCAAATGAGCCGAAAACAAAAACACTTTTTGAGCTCAAAATATAAACGAGCCGAACATGAGCTGAGCCTGGGCTCGCTCGTGTTTGGCTCGTCGGGGTAGCTGCAGCTATTTGAAGAAGCAGCTGTGAAGCTGCAGAAAAAGAAGCTATTGTTCAAAAAGCTACGATGATTATTACAACAAGAAATTAATTTTTTTTTGAAAAAGAGACCGCAGCTTTCTGCCAACTACAGCAGATAGTCATATTTGGTGAGAAAATACTACTTTCAACTATAATTTTTTGAGAAAACGGGCAAAACATAGTTTTGCCAAAAAAAAACTACACTAGTGCACCGCACCGCAGTCCAAACATATCATTAGTGGTTCTTTTAATGTTGCACATCAGCCTGGTCTTTTCTTACGGCTTGTGACGTCAACATGCACTAACAAAAATAAAAGAATCATAATGTTGTTGAAAGTAGAATTTTAAAATTTATAATGTCAATGATTAGAAGAAGAAAAAAAATAAATACGCTTTTAATTTATTAATGTAGCATATTTCAACATCCCACAACTTTAGCACTTGTCAAAGTGAGAAAATATTAACCATTTGCAATGACCGGAATAATTGCTCATCATGTAATCTTTTTCAACAAAATTTTAGTGTTTAAAATGTGGCACAAAATTGGAATAAAATGGATTTGATTCCTTTTTTTTTCTATTAATGCCCCTAAATAAAGCCCAATAGCGAGTCATAACAAATATTTGATAACCCTACATCTAAATCTACGGATTTAGTTGAGTCAGGCCGACTATCTCTCGAATTAGCTGACTTCTGTCTTTTTTGTTCGGCTGAGTTTTCATTTGGTTGGCCCATAGTTTCAACCAAAGGAATAGACACTTGGTGTTTGTCTTTTGACTATTATGATGCAATCTTTTGGTGTCTTTAGGAAGATCTATCGAATTTCCTAGAGATTCATGTTTTCATATTTATAATGTATATTGTTAGTTTTCTAATTCTCTTATTTATTAAAAGTGATAGTTGTGGTACGAATAAGAGAATTAAATGTTAGTATTTCTAATAATTAAATTATTTAAATATTTTGTGCCTACATTCGCTATAAATATGGCGTCTCAATACATTTTGATCACTATTTTTGAATTTTCAGCCCATTTATCAATTTCGAACAAAAATGAGAGATGACGAGTGGTAAGAAACCCACAAATGAGGAAGCTATGTTGAAGGCTTTTGGGCTTTCGACTGAAACACTCTGTCACCCCACAAGAGAAGAAAAAGAAATCCGTGAGTAGCCAGCTGGTAATAAAGGAGTCTGTGGATGAGGGTTGACTGGTGGGAAAGAGGTAGGAGGGCGAAGGAATATCAGTTAGATCCAAAAAGCTGAGAGAAGAGAGTCGTCGAAAGGGAACAAAGCTGGTCAAGCAAGTAGTATAATAAAAGGGTAGAGGAGATGGTCAGGTGTCTAAATTGTTGTCACTGCCTGTGATGGGGGCCATAATTGATATGCACACCACTAGTGCAATAGTTCTTACTCAATATCTAATCCATCAACGACTGGCTTACAAGTCAGCTTGGCAACATGTTATGGTGGTCACATCAAGTCAGGTCCAACCTCATGAAGGTGTGACGCCCAACCCTCGATCGGTGAGTCCAACCAAGAGGTCAAGCAACTAGTTTCAGATGAGAGCCTCTGCATATCTTAGATGGAGCGAATAATTGGTACAAGGAAATCTATTTCCCTTTATATTTTTTTATTTTTATTGTATAAGAAATTGTGCACAACATCAGTTATTTGGTAATGAAAGCTAGCCAACCCTACACTTTGAAGGCGGCCAGAGGTCCTTCAACTCCAACCCATAAAGGAGTCGCACCCAGTTGTGTGTCAATCCCTCAGAACTTTGAGAAGGAGACCAGCAGTTGTCAGGGATTGCCTGGGTCGCAGGCTCATCAGATGAATGAAATTGTAAACTTGTTCTCATAGGAAGCAAGTCTTCAGAGGGACATAACCATTTTGGACCTAACAGAAGAGCTAACAGTCTTTTACGTGAATATAAAGACTTTGTGGATGAAGGTGAAAACTCTTTGGGTTGATTTGATAGAGGTTCAGGTAAATAGTTTGATCACTTGGGTCTTAATAGAGGAAGAGATTGTGGGGNGTTTGTCTTTTGACTATTTTGATGCAATCTTTGGGTGTCTTTATCAAGATCCATCGAATTTCCTAGTGATTCATGTTTTCATATTTATAATGTATGTTGTTAGTTTTCTAATTCTCTTACTTATTAAAAGTGATAGTTGTGATACGAATAAGAGAATTAAATGTTAGTATTTCTAATAATTAAATTATTTAAATATTTTGTGCCTACATTCGCTATAAATATGGTGTGACCAAAGCCTTTTCATCACTATTTTTGAATTTCCAGCCCTTTTATCAATTTTGAACAAAAATGAGAGATGGCGAGTGGCAAGAAACCCACGAATGAAGAAGCTATGTTGAAGGCCTTTGGGTTTTGGACCGAAACACTGTCACCTCACAAGAGGAGAAAAAGAAACCTGTGAGTAGTCAGCTGGTAATAAAGGAGTCAGTAGATGAGGGTCGACGGGTGGAAAGTAACTGGAAGGTGAAGGAATATCAGTTAGAACCAAGAAGCTAAGACAAGAGAGTCATCGAAAGGCAACAAGGCTGGTTAAGCAAGTAGGACAATAAAAGGGTGGAGGATACGGTCGAGGTGTCTAAATTGTTGCCACTCCTTGTGATGGGGGCCATAATTGACATGCACAACACTATTGCAATAGTTCTTACTCCATATATAATCTAGCAACGACAGGCATACAAGTCATCTTAGCAACATGTTCTGGTGGTCACATCAAATCAGTTCCAACCGCATGAAGGTGTGACACGCCACCCTTGCTCGGTGTGTCCAGCCAGGAGGTCAAGAAACTAGTTTCGGATTAAAGCCTCTGCATGTCTGAGATGGAGTCGATAATTGGTATAAGGAAATCTATTTCCCTTTATAATTTTTTATCTTTCTTGTATAAGAAACTGTGAATATCGATTATTTGGTAATGAAAGCTAGCTAACTTTACGCTTTGAAGGCGGCCAGAGGTCCTTGAGCTCTAGCCCATTAAGGAGTCACACCAGTTGTGTGTTAATCCTTGAGGACTTTGAGAGGGAGACCGACGGTCATTATGGATTGCCTGGGTCGCGGGCTCATCAGATGAATGAAATAGTAGACTTTTTCTCCTAGGAAGCAAGCCTTCTGAGGGACATAACAATTTTGGACCTAAAGGAGAGCTAACATTCTTTTATGCGAATATAAAGATTATGTGGATGGAGGTGACAACTCTTCAGGTTGAGCTGATAGAAGTTTAGGCAAATAGTTTGATCACTCGAGTCTTAGTAGAGGAAGAGATTGTGGGGAAGTTTAAGTTTGGGGGGAGGCGAGGGGGTGGGGGCATGAGTTGTACCAAAGTCTTGCGAGTCGGGATCTAGTGTTGTTCGAGGCGGCCAAATACCCTTTCGTAAAATATTTTTTATCATAAAAAAATAGCTTATGTAAATTTCTAAATTTTAATACCATTTTGTTATCTCGATTTTCCCAACGATTTGATTTGAATTTTCAAAGATCGAGATAAGGATTTGAGGCACTTAAAATTTCATGGTTACCCTATATATAGGGTAGGAAAAATGGATTTACTCTTTCTCATTTTTCACTTTTCCTTCTCTTTGGTTGGTTTTCTTCTAGTGCTCCAATGACGTATAAATATTCTCCACTATTGTTCGACTTAGTGCTAGTGACCAAAAGGCCTACACTAACATTATTCAATGAGGGTTGTTGGCATTAAATTTTTTATTTCACGAGTGTAGGGTGTCCACTTATGGGATTTGAGATGCTCTACGATGTGTTTATAACATCTAGTAGCATAAGACACCCACTCAGAACTCTCTGACACTTGTTCGGGGCAAGGAGACAGAGTTTGTGATGATTTAGCCTTACCCGGGAGAACCTTCCATCGAAAAGGTTCATCCAGAATTCGGTACATATTCAGTACTTATTCTAGTGCTTAGAATTCAACACAATTTTGTCTGGAGCCTCTCATGGCTAAGGGAAGTCAGAGAGTCCTCCCACATGCACTACAGGAAAGATAAGATTTGGGACACCCTACCCACGCTGTGGCTTAGGACGATCGTTGACAGTGATTTCTCTGATAAATAAGCAAAAAAAAACTCAATTATGGATTTAAGGGTGAACTTCTCTTTCACATGGAGTTTTCGATAGTTTATGGATCGAGAAAATCCTCTGTTTGGTGCTCCCGTTGAAAATCAGGGTTTCGAGCTAGATCGGCGCCCCAAAGTCGACCCCGGGCGCCTTAGCACCCAAAACTACTTCCAAGACATTCACCGTGAGAGAACAGAAGTCTGGCATCATTTCCCTAGCGTCTAGGCTCCAAATTGGGCGCCTAGGAGTCCAATCCTGGGTGCTTAGGAGCCTTACATGACCAACTAAGGGGCTAGAGCGAGGGGCCAGTCAGGGTTCCTTAGCTCCAGTCCCTTCCCAGGTGACAAAAATTACCATTTTTTGTAACATTTTAACTTTTGTTGCTGCCGTATTTGCAAAAGGCTGGTGATGAGCCATGGGGGTGGGAAAAGATAATGTGAAAGGCATCTCTTAAACCTATTTCATAAGCTTCTACAAATTCATATTTGGGATTTGACATGCATGAAGTGAGTTGGTTTATGCTTCCTCCCTCTCATTTCTCTGATCCATCATACACTGTCGATCACTGGCCATCCCCTTCGAGCCGAGAGCCTTCTTCGTCCTCTTCTTTTGGAATATGGAGTTCAGGAGCTAGAGTTTTTTCTATAGAGAGATTCTTGGAGAGAGCTTGGTGAGGAAGACATCCATCCCCCTCAAAAGAAAAGGATATGAGAGCTTATCTCTTCATTCTCCCCTTCTTCTTCAACCCCCTTCTTCCTTTTTTCCTTCATCCTCCTTCACCACTTCTCTTGCGTGTGTGAGAAGAGTTACTTGAGGAAGCGCTCGGAAAGTGAAGTAGCAAGGCACCAACTATTCTGAACTAAGGTAGATCTTCATTCTAGCTTAAGGAAGGTTTGCTAGAGCATCGCCAGAGAAGCCAAAGCATCGTCGGAATATGGGCTTCTCTCCTACCATTAGAAGAGCTTCTTCCCAAATTTTGTTAGACATCAAGCAAACTTCATAGTAGTGGTAGTCTCAAAATTTGTAACTTTGTTTTCTTTTAGCTGGCCTTAGAGATAGTTGAGGCTAGGCACATGTGTTCAGTCACCCACACGGGGTGAGTGTATAGGCCAACGTTAGTCGGCCGGCGTGACCACATCGTTTTTATGATTGGTCATTGTTTTCCCTAGAGGAAGCATTAGGTTAGGACTCACTTGTGTGGCTATATCCCAATTCAGGTTCAGTGAGGGCATTGCACAAATGTTACTGTCTTTAACAAAAGCAAACTGATTAAGGGAGATAATACTCTGTAATAAAGGATGAATCCCTTTAACCATAATCTTAGAAATGATTTTAGACACCACTATATTAATACTGATAGGTCAAAAGGCCTCCCAATTAGAAGCATTACACACTTTAGGAATTAAAACAATAGTAGAAAAAGTAAAATACTTTGGTAAATCAACTCCTCTGAAAAAATCTTGAATAGTCTTAACCAAATCAAGATGAATAAAATCCCATTCATTCTTATAGAAATCAGTTGTGAAACCATCAGACCCAAACACCTTCATAACATTTATACTATCAAAGATGTCTTTAGTTTCCACAGCACTAGGAATACTAGAAAGACTCATATCAATAGAACAGGGGGAAGAATTATACCTATCAGAATAAGTAGTGTGTAAAGAACTCTCATCACTTCTAAAGATATTAGAGAAGTAATTAATGACATCATCAACAATAGTAAGAGGATTAGTTAAGATACTACCATCATTGCAACAAATCCTAGTAAACATATTACAACTTCTATGATTTTTAATACAATCATGGTAAAAGACAGTATTCCTATCACCTTCATGAAAATGAGTCTTAGCAGCTTTCTGAGAAAAAAACATTCTTCCAAACTAATAGCTTTATTAAGTTCTTGCTAACATTCCAAAAGAACATCCCATT
Source organism: Phalaenopsis aphrodite (assembly GCA_003013225.1). Classification (NCBI taxonomy): domain Eukaryota; kingdom Viridiplantae; phylum Streptophyta; class Magnoliopsida; order Asparagales; family Orchidaceae; genus Phalaenopsis; species Phalaenopsis aphrodite. The sequence goes on along the minus strand of NEWO01000661.1, from coordinate 99,086 downwards.
CAACAATATGGTTGGCATAATCCATCTCAAGAGATTTAACTCTATTTTTAAAATCATCAATAACCTTATTAAGCTTGCCAAAGACATCCTAATTCCAACATTTGAGATCTTTGGACAAATACTTTTGTAGCAACCATAGCTTGTACCTCGAGCTACCAACAATAGAAGTAATCCAATTTTTTTTTAAGGAATTGCTTGTAATTATCATGAAGAAGCCACATATTAAAGAAACAAAATTAATAAGGAATCTTATTTGAAAAATAGTTAGTTTTAATGAGAATCGGGGCATGATCAAAAGCAGAAATAACCAAATGAGTAATCTCATAATGAACAATCAAGCTAGCCCAACTAGCATTAGCAAAAAATCTGTTTAGTATCTTAAAAATACATCCTCTATGCCAAGTAAAAGAATTTCCACGAAAACCCATATCAAAAAGACCAGCATCCATAATAACATTGTTAAAAAGGAAATAAGATTAAGATTAGGAGCAACACCACCTTTTTTCTCTAAAGCAGAAGATATCATATTGAGGTCCCCTCCCATAAGCCAAAGCTCAATGTTAGGATTAATGGTAGTAACCAGATTCCAAAGCTCTAATCAAGCCTGCTTAGAAAAACCAGCATAAATAACCAAGAAAAGAAAGGAATCATTATTGGCATGAATTTGAACATGCAACAACTAATTATGAATGATAAGTATATCAGTCTTAATGAAGTTCTCCCAAAATAACCAAATCTTGTTATTAAGATTGGCTAAAGACTTGAAAGAACCAACCCTTCTCATAAATTTATCATTGTGCTTAAATGTAACAAACGACATCAATATACTAAAAAAATGCAAATTATAAGTACGAACCAAACAATTTAATCTAAAAAAGGTCATAGGTTTAGCTATGCCTCTATTATTTCAGATAAGAGCATTAAATATCATCATTACTAGTTTTTCCTTTAGTGAGCCTAGAAGAAGAAACAAGATCATCAGCTTCTTTACCCAACCACAAATTACTGAGAGCCTACTAATTAACATAACTAAGCTCTCTACTACCCTTTAACTTTATTTTTCTTGAAGACCTTTGAATCGACAACCACCACCACCTTAACTCAATATATGACTCCCCTCCTTGCCTCTAGGAAGAGGAATTTGTCACTTCCTTCCTCACTTTGGCTTGCTCTCCCACTTCAGTGTTCTCATTTGGTCAGCTTGCCCTAAGTTATTTTTTGGCCTCATAGTGTAAGTTTCATTCTCTTCTACATTTTCTTCTACTTCTCTACTTCTTCTAATACTTCTCTTCTTCTCTACTTCTTGTACTTCTCTACTTCTGCACTTTTACTTGTCTTGTACTTCTTCTTCCTAGCTCGTCTTCTATCCCTATTGCACTTTTCTTCTATTTAATTATTCTTTATCTACTTTTCTTCTCTTACATTCTTCTCCACACTTCTTCTCTAACACCCTTCTTCTACTTCTCATGCACTTTTTTTCTTCTACTTTTTCTTTAGACTTTTACTTAACAATTTTTCTCTTCCCTTCCTTTTCTTCTCTTTCTCTTTCTTCTTCATCTTTTGATTAAGAGACTATCATCATCTTTCTCTACTTTTTTCTCTTGTATTCTTCTTCTTCTCTTACTCCTTGTTTTTTTTCTTCTTCTATCCTGATTAACACATTACCGTCTTATTTACAATCCTTCTCTATTATTCTTCATCTTCTCCTACGTAGCTCGTCAACTCTTAGGTTGGATGTGAGTCCCCGAGCTTTCCTTACTAATGTGACATTCTAAGCACTTTCGCTACCTATTGGGTTAGATGTGAGTCTCAGAGCTTTCCTTCCCAACGTAGTTCCTCACCTTTTGGGTTTGATGTGAGTCCTTTAGCTTTCCTTCCCAACGTGGCTCGTCACCTCTTAGGTTGGACGTGAGACCCGAGCTTTCCATCCTAATGTGTCATTCTCAGTACTTTCGCTACCTCTTGGGTTGGATGTTAGTCCCCGAGCTTTCCTTTTCAACGTAGCTAGTCACCTCTTGGGTGGGATATGAGTTGATGAGTTTTCCTTCCTAATATGACATTCTCAGCACTTTTGCTACCTCTTGGGTTGGATGTGAGTCCAAGAGCTTTTCTTCCCAACATATCTCCTCACCTCTTGGGTTTGATGTGATTCCTCGAGCTTTCCTTCCCAACGTGGCTTGTCACCTTTTAGGTTGGATGTGAGACCTGAGCTTTTCTTCCTAATGTGACATTCTCAGTACTTTCACTATCTCCTGAGTTGGATATGAGTCCCTGTGATTTCCTTCCCAATGTAGCTCTTCACCTCTTAGGTTGGATGTGAGTCTCCGAGCTTTCCTTCCTAATGTGACATTCTCAGTACTTTCGCTACCTCTTGGGTTGGATGTGAGCCCCTGAGCTTTTCTTCCAAACGTAGCTCATCACCTCTTGGGTTGGATGTGAGTCCCCGAGCTTTTCTTCCCAACGTGGCTCGTCACCTCTTAGGTTGGATGTGAATAGATTCCAAGTGGATTGAGTTAATTCTCAAATATTCTAATTACTAATTTATTAATTCCATGCTTAATTCAAAATGTGTCAAGTTTTTGAATGGTTTTTTAATATTTTAAATTTGTAAAAGTAGAAAGCTATTATATTTGAGTTTTCTAGTTTTAAAAATATGCTTCTTTGAAATGGATTATGTAAATCTTCGAAATGCTTCTAAAAATTTCCCCTAACTTAGTGTTGACAATCCTGAACAATTACTCTATTATAAGATATAAAAAGTGTTAAAAGTCTCATATCATGGTTAAGGCCCCTTAACCTTACAAAGTCTCTTAGGAATCCACATTTTCATGATTGTAATCTTCCAATGACAATATTTCTGTTCCATCAAGCGAATGAGTGTTAACTTATATGATCTTTTAGCCTACGGTCAATGCTCCAATATCACAATTGTTTTTAACATTTCAATTGGCTAACACAAAAATAAGCGAAGCTTGGAAAGCTAACAAACTAGCAAAAATTTAAAACATCAAAAAGTCATAGGCAATTTCACGGAATGAACATGAAAAATCATATTACAAAATCAAAGAAGCAACGAAACTTAATTACTAGACATATATGTAAAAGAAACACAAATTTAGAAAAATAAAACAAAATGTTTACACTAATGAAGAAAAAAAATCAGACCAGAGTTAAATCTCCTTTCACTTCACAACATTTCGTTCTTATTATAATGTTATCACACATCGATTTGTCGTCACAATAATGAAAATACAACTCACACGCCTTAGGCTAACTTCAACACTCTCTCCAAGTTTGTTCATCTCCAAATGTCAGAAATCTCACATTGTGAAGGAATTTGGCTATTATATGATCTACCCTGGCAGAAGTGTCAAAGAAACCACCAAAATCACCCTAAGTTAGTGGG
>NEWO01000661.1:84910-95040 GCA_003013225.1 Phalaenopsis aphrodite | reverse complement strand
TAGAGTTTAAAATTAAATGACTATATTTAAGCTCATAAATATTTATATATATATATATATATATATTAAAATTATGTAGATATTGATATTAAATTATAATATATTATTAAATAAATATTAATTACTTAAATGTATATAAATAATATATTATATAAATATAAAATATTTAAAAATTTACTTATTGAAGAACAATTAAATTTATTCATCAATCCTATAAGCTAATTGAAATATATTTGCATATGATTGATTTAAAGTACCAGAAAAATGTTTAAATTTGTTTGACGAAGTATCTTATTCAATCATCGTGTATAATTCATGTTTGGGGATCCAATTGCTCGCTAGTTCTCAGTCGAAACCGAAACCGAAACCGAAACCGAAACCGAAACGGAAGCCGAAACCGAGACAGAATCATCTGTGTTAGAATTTTCGGTTTGGACCCGTCTCAAGATTTAGTCTTCTCCAATTTTCGTTAAATTCTCCGATTGACTTCTGCGGGGACTTGTTTCTACTTCCTATGAGCATCGTGCCGGCTCTGTTTTTCCCTGTCCATTTCCGCCCTTCGATTTCCCCCGCCTGAGATTTTCTAGGGTTCAATTGATCTGGTCCCTTGAGTAGGTGGTGGGGGTGTGGGGCGCGCTATTGCGTGTTTTCGCTCTTCCGTTCCGTATTACTTTCTTTGATCCTTGACTTGATTTTATTTGTGGATGTTTCAGATTTGGCAATCAGCGGAGTAAAAGCTGGAACTGGAATGGCACACAAAATTGACCATGAATATGATTATCTTTTCAAGATCGTGCTTATTGGTGACTCCGGCGTTGGGAAATCCAACATACTGTCGAGATTTACGCGGAACGAGTTCTCCTTAGATTCCAAATCCACGATCGGTGTGGAATTCGCCACGAAAACGCTTCAGGTGAGATTTTCCTTTGTTAGATCTCCGTTCCGGAAATAATCGAAGCAGCCGGCTTTACTGCTGCAGCGCTTTCGTGTGCTTTGATTTTTTCTTTACGTAATGCTTAATTAAATTTTATATGGTGAATGGATTATTAATAGAAGATAAAAAGCGACCTTGGTAAACAGACTTGCTTTACTTCCGCCATTCCGAGCCTTTAAGAATATTTGAAGAATTGTCTTTTATTATCTGTCTATCTGAAATTCTTGTCTCTTGTTTTGTGATGCAATAATACTTGAAGAATTGTCTTTTGCATTTAAATACTACTCTTTTGTTAGTTTGTGAAATTATTATGGAATAATAAAGTTAGTTTCGTGATTATAGCTATTACATCTCATCAAATATTACTCTTGGATTTTTGTTGTAGGATTATTTTCATGGTCTCTTTAACATTTTTTTTAGCATCTATTACGCCATTTAAGTTATTAGTTTCGACTTTGATACCAGAACAACAAAAGTTATGGTCATCTAAGTGAGATAATTATGTTAAAGGTCTCAACTCTGAACTTGTTATGGTTTGAATCGTAACTGTGCAGAAGTTTAACAAAAATCAAACTATTACGATGGATGTTGGAAGGAATGTGTGCCGTAACACAATGAAAATAATATGAAATGTAAACTTAGGTGGTTTAAGATTGTAGAGTACAGGCAAAAGATTTATCAAACAAGGGTGTATATATAGATTTATTTAGTTAAAAGCATTAAGTGTATATTGCTTTTTGTTTACCCATATTTTGACATTTTATGGTTGGTTTAGAGAAATATAATATAAAGACATTTCTGAAGCATTAAAAACACCCTAAATACCCTTTTTTCCTGTGTTTGCATATCGAACAAATCAATTGATTTCTATGCATCACCATCTCTATCATATGCATCACCATCTCTATCATTTGCAACCTCTCCTGAACACCTCTTGTTCCTCCAAACTCCCTCAAAGTCCTCCACGTTGCACCTTCTTTGCTCCTTCCCGCGCATACCATAACCTTCCCTAAGCTCTCATTGCCTTCAATCACCCCCCAAGCCCTCCACGTCCCACTTATCCGTCCTTTAACGGTAACTTTCTTCCTATAGCGCCTCTTTCTCTGACAACCTTCCCAAAATCCCCTCTTTTTGGTGGCCTACTCCAAGCCTATCACATTCATAAGAGTGATAGAGAGAGAGAGAGAGAGAGAGAGAGAGAGAGAGAGAGAGATATTTTAATGTGTTAAAAATTAATTCTAACAAACACAAAAGTTTTTACTGTATTTGATTGGCATCCAACCCATCTAAATTTTGTATTTTTAAGTTGCATGCATTTTAGAAACATCCAGCCAAATAATCCCCTTAATTTATTTTGGAAGGAGAAGGGGTAAACCATGATAAGATGGTTAATAGTTGTGCAAAATGAAGTCTGAACAAAAATATTGCATCTGATGTAGCTCAACAGGAGTGGCGATTGAGGATGCATGATGCCAAATGAATGTTTGATTAAGATTAATCACTATTATGATTTATCAATGTTAACAATTGCAAAATTTGCATGATCATATATGGAAATGTTGAATCTCAGCTGTGAGTATGATTGACATAATTAAATTGTCTGAAGTATTGTTTTAGAAAACCGCTGTGCTCATTTACTCTTGTTTTCCAACTCCCAAGCAATTTTTAAATTATAATTGTTAATTTGTTTTGGTTGAGAGCATTTATCCATTTTTATTTCTATTTGAGTGATTTGTGCATCTATTATCTTTTCAATATTATATTTTTCAGCAGTGTAATCTTTTATGGACTTAATTTGTTCGGTCTCAACAATGGTTAAAAATAAGCATTTTTTTTCTTCTTTATGTACTTTTCTGTGTCCTAATTGTTGTTTGAACGATGACAGGATCTTTTTAAGGCTTTTTCTGTGCTGAAAATTTTTTCGCCTACTTCCTAGACTCAAGTACATGCAGAAAAACTGCTGAAAAGGGACTTTTGATTGTAGTCTAATCATTGTAAATACATTTTATTTCGACAGTTCTGAAGAGCAGAAATCGTAATTTATTTGATACTTGATTTATGATTTACACAATATGAGCACCTAGGAAAACTGAGTTTGTACATAGATTAGAGATTCATTCCATCCATCAGGTAGGTCACAAATCACTGAATAACAGTGAACGGCTTTGTCCAAAGCAGCTTAGCCATCAGCTCTATTCGATGTGCAAGTAGTATTGATGGACTTCATTTCATTATGCCATTACTGCTTGTGCTATTTTTCTCAACAATGACTCTGGTTTGATGCTGATTTTATTTTTTAAAGAGAAAAAACTGTACAACAACAACAACAATAACAACAAAGCCTTAATCCCACTACGTGGGGTTGGCTACATGAATCCTTTTTCTCCATTGTGTCCTATTTAGTGTCCTATTTTCATTTATTTCTAATAAATTAAGATTACTTTTTATACAATAAGCCTAAGTCTTTCTAGCTTTATCTTGCCTTTCTTAACATAAGTCGAAACTAAAACATCTACTCTCCAAATCGGATCATCAGATAGTCGACGTTTAATGTGACCAAACCATCTAAGACGATTCTCTAGTTTTGTCCGTCACTGGAGCTACACCAACCCTGTCACAGATATATTCATTTTTCATTATGTCTCTAAGTATAAAGCCACTCATCCTCGTAATCATTCTCATCTCGGAAACACTTAACTTAGCATTATGCCTCTCTTTAAAGGCTAACAAACAACGCTATAGAGCATTGCAGGTCTCACCACTATCTTATAAAATTTTCCTTTCAGTCTAAGCGGTACTTTTCTATCACACAAAAGGCCCGAAGCACTCCTCCACTTCAACCAACCAACTTGAATTCTACTATTAACATCTCTATCTATATCACCATCGCTTTGAGCAGCAAACTCGAGATATCTAAATTGTTCATATCTTTTAATAATTTGATCACCCAAAGTCAATGACCAAAGTTAATTTCTCCATGATGTTTGAATTTCCATCGTATATTCTGATTTATAATGTTTCGATAGTATTTTCATAAAAATAAAGGATAAAAATAAAGGACGAAACCGAAGAGATGGCTCCTTTAACCCATTTTTGTATTTGATATTGATTTTTTTTTTATTCCTTGTTAATTGCCATCTTAGGATTCTATTTACGTAATTGTGCAACTTTTATGGTTGCAATGGAAATTCTACAACACTTGTAATGTAACACCGTTGGGATAGTAGAGGTACTTATTGGCATTGGTTGTTATTTAGGTCACCATGAAAATGCATCTTATGTAGTTATTATTTTGTTTTCTTAAATTTGTATTTTACTTATTGCACTGCAAAATTGCTGCTGCCTTTCATTCATTGCAACTTTAGCCCTCAACCTTTGTGTTAAAAGCTATTGTTATGAAACTACCAAAACCCTCACACCTAAGCTGCTAGATGTTGCAAAAAGTGCTCATCTGAGTGAAGTGAGACATTAAAAATGTAATAGCTTTGAAACTTATAATTTATTGTTACTGAAAGGAATAATTTCGAGGAAAATAAACTATTAATTAATGCATGAAATTTTATTTGAAAAATATTCTTCTAGATTCATTGCATTCAAAATTTGAAAATCTTGTTAAATAGTTGATCTTAAATTTATACAATTGAACTCTTTAAAGCGATATCGAAGGGATAATATATTCTTCATTATTATCTATTCAGTCTTTTTAAGATTCATGTTTTTTACTGCCCCCTCCATTTATTCCATCATGTCACCTTCATCAACATCCATGCTTTCTTCTCCATCACTATCTTCGTATCCTTCTTTTTATTTTTTATCTTTCGAGATCTTTTCAATTTATCCATTACTCTTTCCTTATATTTGATTCAATTTGTTTTCAATCGAGTATTCTTATTCTTGATTCTATTTTTTCATTATCCCTTACCAAGTTATCATTCTCAAACTTAAGTCATCTCAAGCATTGAAGTGTAAGCGTGGATCTCTCAATCAAGGCAAGGTTCTGGCCTACATATGCCTTATAATGTTGCATGTGTTATGGCTTTGCCTCATCTGAAACCCTAGTGGAACGCCTGGCTTGCCTTTAAAAACAATTATAATAAGTTTCATCATTAAATGAACCATGTGATTTGATGCCCTTTTAACTGAAATTCCCTTAGGTTGAAAGAAAGAAGGATGAAGTAAACATTTAATTTAAATTTAAGCTCATATGTACTTTGAGGGCGTTCTTACTTAGAAGAAGTCCAAGTATGAGGGGCATCACTGATCCAATTTTACCTAATTCTTTTATTTTGATATTAGTTTATGAGTTAGAAAATAGTTATAATATTAATGAACTTAGGATTTAATCTCTTCCCTATCAATGTGATAAAAAATTATGACGTTCTACAAATCTAAAGTCAAACTGAAGGAAATATATACTAATCCTTAACGAGGATGTGGTTCAAACATATCTAACTGTTGCCATTTTTCGATGAAAGGGCAGGGTACTGTTGAGAAATCCCCATTCACATTCTGAGTGCTTAATAATATTATTTGGACGTGGTTCTTTCTCATCAGCACACTTGATTTTTCTCCTTTCAAAAGATACAATAACATGGTAAATGGCCATCAGAGCAGTTTATACGAGTTTCAATGCATTTCCAGATCCATTTTTGTAACACCATTTTAGCTTATTTTGCTTTGACTAATTTGCCGAATGGTTACATTCTCCTAGCCTAGCTTTTGAGTTGCATGTTGACAAAGTCTCTCCCTCCAGAAAAATTTGTTGCTAATGGCAGAAACATTTCATAATCAATCACAGGATACACTATTTTATCCCAGGCTACAGCTTACCCCAGCTAAACCGCTATTAATCCTCTTCAACTACTAATGAAAACTATGACCACATTCTATAACCTTTCACATGCATTCTAGTTTTTTTAAAGCTCCATTAAATATTATTCATAAATCAAATGAAAATATCACCCATCTTACTCTGTGCAGGAAGTTGTAATTGTTGTATGTAGATTGTTTCACATCTTGTTTCTCGCAAAAACTTCTGGTTACCGATCAGACAAACATCATAGACATGAGAATATGCTTAAACATCACAGCTTTGTCAATCTTCCACACTTAACAGATTGAAGGGAAGACGGTGAAAGCACAGATATGGGACACTGCTGGTCAAGAAAGATACAGAGCCATCACCAGTGCCTACTACCGTGGCGCCGTTGGAGCCTTTCTTGTTTACGACATCACTAAAAGACAAACTTTTGATAACATCCAGAGGTGGCTGCGTGAGCTGCGAGACCACGCGGACTCCAACATTGTCATCATGATGGCTGGCAACAAATCCGATCTCAAGCACCTAAGATCTATTTCCACTGAGGATGCACAGCTGATGGCCGAGAAAGAAGGGCTCTCGTTTCTGGAGACTTCAGCATTGGAAGCAAGCAATATAGACAAAGCTTTTGAAACGATACTGACTGAGATTTTCCGCATCGTGAGCAAGAAGGCCCTCGCCGCACAAGAGGCGGCCGCCTTGGCTGGGCCTCGTATTCAGGGAACAACCATCAATGTTTCTGATTCCAGTGGCGGTGCCAAGTACTCCTGCTGCTCCACTTAACTTGATTTGTTGGCGGTGCTGTGCAGGTAGATTTCTTTTTCACGGTGTGGAGTTGAAGCAAAATTTTTCTGCAATTTATACATATGAAAAGGGTAGAGGTATATTTGTTTCAAGGCATCTAATGAACATTATTGATACAACATGAACTTTAATAGCGTGGTTTTATTAATTTGGTCCAAGTGGAAAGTAGCTATGTGATAAAGATTGCGATTTCTTTTTTGCTGTTAACAACCTATATTTTGGCTTAGTTGTATTTGGATGCATGGCATTTCACATACACATACCACCCAATTCCTATGTATTTATATGTCAACTTGTCTTAAGTTAGTTTTTTTTGTTGGAATACTTATATACCACTCAAATCTTTCTTATCACATAAAAAATACTATTATTTTAACTTTAAAAAAGTGAAATACAGCTTTTCATGCATGGGTGAAGGGTATGTAAACTTGATGTTCACATTTTGGATGTGTAAATGCATAGGAATTAAGTGGTTTGTATGTATATAAATATTCTTAAGATTTTTATGACCATTATTATCTTCCTGCTGTATTTTTATACAACTCTTTAAATTGTTTCTCTAAGGATCATAAGATTCAAATAGTCATTTTGGTGTTCCAAAGGATTGGTTATACGAAATCGAAGATCGACTCATTTATCTTGTGAAGTCGAATGGAAATTTCATTAGTTTTTTCCCGTCCATATAGTCATATACTAGGAACGTATTCCTTCTGCTTTCTTTTTGAGCTCATCTTGGTTGAGTTAATGTTGATTTGATTATTAGTTCTTTTTCTTTAATTTTTATATTAAGTTTAGGGTGATTGGTTTGATGAAATCAGCACATTTTCTTAATAGTACTTGATTTCAATGGTTCGATAATTTTAGATAAATTTTCATAGGTTTCACTTAATTTTTATGTATTTATGTCTCTATCACCTCACCCAATTTGATATTTACACTTAGAACACTTTAGTGTAATAAACCTACTCATGAAATTGTGTATTTCATTTTTAGAAAGGTAATGTTTGTTATATTCTTAATGTGATATTAATGATTTCAATGGTAAGCATGTAAATATGAATGTTGAGGTGTTAGATATATAAATACACCAGAATTGTGTGGTATATATGTAAATGCCCCATAGTTTTATGGTCTTTAAAGTTTCAATGACTGTCTTACAATATATTTAGTATGGCATCTAGAATGTTTTAAATAATGTTTATTAATACTCAATTGCTCATTCATTGAGGCCTATTATTTTATCCTTAAATTTTAGATCCATTAAATAAGGGAATCTCGTGTGAGAATTGATTTTATGAATTTATTAGGTGCACCTCAAGGCACTTGTGAAGTTTTAAATGTATTAACAATGTTGAATGTCATGTTTAGTTGCATTAATGTTTGAGACTAATATAATTTGGTAGGAGGTTTGTTCATGAGTGTATGAAATGATTCTCTCACCAGAATGATTTTGTAGTAATGTTGTATCTTAAAAAAGCTAATTATTTTAATTTTATATTATATAGCGAGCAGGTATTGAGATGGACAAATGTGTGATGATAAAATTTAAATGGTCTTGTGAATGCATAAAGGGAAATAAAAAACTTCTTAGTTATTTTGTTGAATCCTTTTAAGACTTGGGATCGTGTATTGTTTGTAAGTCAATACAATCCAGTAAAGTTTGTTTTAGGAGTAAGGTATGGAAGAAGTTGATGGATGTATTGTTGAAGTTCATGTTTCCCACTTTATGTTTTCTTATGATCTCCTAGTGGTCAAGTATGGCTCAAAGAAAATGTTTCTGTTTTCTAGTCATGTGTGTCTGCGCGCGCACGCGAGAGTGAGTGAGTGAGTGAGAGAGAGAGAGAGAGAGAGAGAGAGAGAGAGAGAGAGAGGGAGGGAGGGAGGGAGATTTGGAATCTTGTTTTTAGAGAGAAAGAAACCTAGAGAGAGAAGCCCCATCAATTTCTGACCCACCTTTTCTCATACATGAGATAAAATAAATAGAAAACTACTTCCCATATAGTACTATGTTTGTCCATGATATCTTAGTAAATAATTTGTGATGTGGGTATCAGGCGGCTTCATAAATTAGGATGAACAATTGTAATTTTATGTAATGATGGTTATTTCTGTTGGCGGATTTGCACCGGACTAGTTTGGCCACGTTGGTAGGTGGGTTTAACTCGACCACTTCGACGGGTGGGCATAGCTCTATTTGTTGATTCCGGCCTTCGGGACCCATTGATTATGATATTGTACCCATGTGCAAGCCTTTCCTAAATCAGTATGGCTGTATTTTGGGTACCATTATTGATCAAGGTATAAGTTTATTATAGGAAATTATCTATAGAAGTCAAACATTAACATGTATTTTTATTCAGTAAAAAACTTTAAAGAACACTTGATATCAAAACATTTTTTTTTTTGGATAAGTTTCATCTGATCGGCATGAGAAAGAGTATAATAATGTAAAAAAAAAAAAAAATGATGTAATGTTTTATTTTAAAAATACAAGAAATGAAGTTATTAATATATCTCAAGTTAAACCAGTATGAATTCAAGCTCAACAATCTAAAGAAAATGATATAAATCAATTATTATAAGATTTATTTTGTTTAATTAACATTTCTATGAATTTAGTGGATCAAAATGTTAAGTACAATTTTGATCCAAAAAATATGAAAGCAGTAGTAGAAGTTCCATCAAATTAGCTTTGCAAAAAAACTGAACCGAGTCAAGCAGGCTGTGCTTAAGTTTGAGCTTGATTCTAAAATTTAAGATAAAGAAGAGCTCGAGCTCAAATCAAGCTTTTGGGGTTTTGTCCAAGTTGGAGGTTGTTTATAAAATTCAAGCTCGAGCTCCACGAGCTTGTTTTTTAATATTCAAGCTCAAACTCTAATTGAGCTTTGTGTTTATGTTCAAGCTTAGTTCATATTTGTGCTTGGTTCTTGTTCATTTCATATGATGACAAAAAAATCATTATCGAGTAGATTAATGAATAAATTGAAGAGAATGTTGTGATGGCTATTTGGAAAGGATCATGATCACTAAAAAGTGATCTAGGTGGACTCAATCTTCTTCAAGGGTAAGGAGATCAAATTTTAGTAGAGGAGCTCAATTGGAAGTGAAATGAGTGGAAATATGATATATTCCATATTTTTTGTAGAATCTGGAAGTCTCGTTTCAAATGCTTAGATCTTGCTCTATATACCCTAAAATCATACTAACAACAACTTGAATTGAACAGTATGGTGTTAAATGTTATCTAAAAAGTTTAGTAAGTTTTCGGGTTTATTTGATATGGAGGTATGCAGATGTACGAGAAATTAGCTAGGCCCATTTAGAGGTGACATAATTTGGAAAATTGTCTACATCTTTTTATGGAGGTATGGAAATTTAATAATGTAAATTGGAAATAGTATTAGAAACACTCTAGTATTGATCTCGTGTATTTTGTTAGGTATGGATTATTGGGGATAAGAATTTGTTGATCAGAAACTTTCACACACACACACACACATATGTATATAGATATATATATATATATATATATATATATATATATATATATATATATATATATATATATATATA
>NEWO01000661.1:72686-82964 GCA_003013225.1 Phalaenopsis aphrodite | reverse complement strand
AGCTCGAGCCACTCTATTCTAGATCTTGAGCTTAATTAAGTAACTGAGTTCAAGCTCGAGCATATTTTTAATGAAATTGAGCTGGCTTGTTCTTTTTAAAAGCGAGAAACAATATTACTTCAATTTAGTGTTAAAATAAAATGACAAATAAAAGGAGCTTTAAGGAGATAAATAATAAAAAAATTGCTTCTCAAGAAATATTTAATGTATAAATTTTAAACATTTTATAAAATCTATATAAAAAATTTTGAATTTTAATATTTTTTGAATGTGCGATATATTAATATATTGTTTTGAGCAAATCAACTCATGAGCTTTGCATGTATACGGCTTATCGTGCTCAGCTCACGAACCACTTAACAAATCATGCTAGGGCTCGCTAACGTGTGTCGGCTAGGCTTAGTTTCACCCAGAGTAACAAAAGCATAGGTTATATATGCTTGTGATATATAACTAGAAATTCAAACAAATAACAGCTATCATTTCATACTTGGTGTGTAGAAATAATTTTGCATTTTCAAAGTTAAATATTGATTTGTTTTTTTAATTTCATGCTTAACTATGTATGTGCTTTGTTTTTTTATGAAACTATTGAAGTGTGTGTGATTTGTTTACGCACCTATTATTACTTGATCCTAAGAAACTTGAGCAAATGAAATTTACTATAAATGCATTTCTTATTAAAATATTATTTATACTTTTCTTAATAATATCCTTATATGAAAAGCTAATAAATGATGTTATCTCTAGTCGCGTCTAACATCCTGAAAAAGACGGTCATGCAATAGTGAGGCTAGTTTGTCGTTAAAAGCATCTGGTGAGTGGATGGTTGCTTGGAATATTGAGAGGTTGAAATAGTGGCCTTGTTTAAAAGTTGCACAAAATTGTCGTGGGATTGGAAATGATGGGATCTGACCTCACCATGTCTCCTTGACTACCATAAAATAATGGTTGTTGATTGTTCCCTTTTTCTTTCACTGATTTACCATTTCATCCACTTGCCTATTAAGCACTCTAAACCATAATGTGGCACATCAGGCCTTTAGGGACAAAGTTTTGCCTATTTGTTAACGACATATCTGATCTGGGATATTTGCTAAACCTGTTCTTTAATGAGGTCAAATATTATGATATGGTTAATATGCATTAAGCTAAGCTAAATTGGTCTTGTATTGCCTTATTTTAAGCACAGTATATCTTGCCACTAGATCCTAAAGCCTAAAAACAAGTCAAAGAATAACTAAAATTAGGCCAAACCGTAACTGACCTAAAGACCTCAACCTGGCTGCGTAACATGAACCTCATCTTAAATAACATGGGAAGTAGTACGTCTACATCAAGCATCCCTATGTGCCTAAGTTATATAGTAGTCAATCTTAGGTTATATTTGTTTGAAATTTCCTTCAAGTCAATTTCAAATATCTTCCTTCCCTTCCTAACTGTCTTAATGCACATGCAACACTTCAAACTAGGTTGACATACAATCCTATGCTAGATGCACTCAATCACATATCATGATTCTTGTGTATTCAACTTCGTATACTAGATAGAGGAGGGAGATTTTTAAAGATCCATAATCCCTTAAAAATTCATAGACATCTTTCTATAGTAAGATAATCTATTCGTGAGTCTTCCTAAGCTTTCTCGGTCACTCCTTCAGTGCAACACAAGAAAAGACCTCATGCTAGTTCAATTTATGTGATAAAAACATCAAATTATGTTTGGTTATTTCATTATATGTTAAAGTAATTTTGTACAAAAAAAACTAATTTGTTAATGAATATAATTATTCATTAAATTTTTATTATTAAACCAAATTATTTAAGGATTAAAAATATGAAATAAATTAGAAATGTCAAAACCCATATAAACTCAAACTTTAGACCCATCAACAATATAGTTTATCCTTGGTAGACATCTTCATTCTGTAAGTACTTAAATCCAGAAGGAACTCCAATATTAAGTTATTCTTTAAAATCAATGGAAAATCTATTTTTAATTAAGCACAAAATCAAATGCAATAAGTTTGTGAGGTTATGTGTAATTATGCTATTCTTTATTTGTAATGTGGTTTAACATTTAGGTTAGCTCTTATGTATTGTTAGATTACATATTTTATTATTTTTTTCAATTGGTGTTTAAATTGATGTGCTAAAAAATATATAAAAAAAAGGCTAAAACATGCATAAATTCTTAGAATAGACTAAGTTTGTGATATAGGTAGGGGTATTCATATAGATTTAAGCCTTAATAAAGTCATATAAAATAGGTACATCTAGAGGGATTAATGAAAAATACTTATAAGCTTTGAAAAAGAGATTGTGATTCGAAGACATTTTTCTTTAATCCTTGACATATAATCTTGGTGTTTGAATTAAATTTTATTACAAGCCCATTCATTCTTTTTTTCATAATTCAGTAGGATATATTTTAAGCATGTAAGATTGTAATCATTATTATTAAGGAATTTTGAAATTAAAGATTTTGTATTTTGATTTTTAATATTATTAATTGCTTTTTTATTCCTTAGTGTAATATGGTTGGCATGGATTCATTTGTTATACTCTTAAGGAATTTTTTTTATCTTTAAAAATTCAGTAATTAAAAATAAACTATATATCCTTTGATATAAAATGAATCCATGCCATTCTCTTGGTCAATGACTTGGAATCAGAAAAATCTCATACATTAATGAACATATATGTTAACCTTATCATGAGTCATGACATAAAAAAGCACTCTTTCTAATTAAATTTATAAAACTAAAGGACTTGTTCATTGAACTTTTGAGTTAACACAAATGTGATTCAAGAAACCTACTGAACTAGAAGGGAGTAAAAGTTCATTTCCAAGATTTATCAAGCTAGTGTATCTTACGTTACAAATCTAACTACGATTGTGTGATTTTCACAAAGCTTAAGCAAGTCTAGTTGGAATTATATTCTAAATAAATATATATGACTAAGAGACTCAAGCAATCTTTTTGTTCTTTCGATTAAGGTACATAAGTCCCATTATACATACTTAAAACTACATTAGACATACTTAAATGGTCGCTTACTTAATCCAATAAGTTTTCAGATAAAATTTAATGTAATGCAAATTTCTTTAATTATGTTATCATGAGTCCTCACCTCTTGTAGTTTATTTTTACTAATTATTTAGTTGTAGATATGTATTATAAGTCCTAAATTTTAAAAATAAGATGACTAAAACAGAAGAGGTTCCTTTTCCAATGATTATTCATGTAGCATATAATAGTTTTCTTGAGTATCTTAATCTTGATAGGATTAAATGTTGAGATTATTTTCGTTTTTACTCCACTTCTCCATAACAACTTAAGATTTCATCCCTAAAAATATGTTTTACATTAAAACAATGTTTTACATAATTATACATAAGTGTCTTCTTAACAATTTCATTTCATTTTAAGATATAACAAACAATATGAGCTTGCATTTCTAGAGAACCCAAAGTCCAAAATAAAGTTAAAAATCATATTTAGTTCCTCATGTTGGATAAGAGAAAGCTATAGAAGATATTTGTATTATCTATATTCTACTGAACCAATGAGGAATTCATGCTAGTTCTTTAGGTAGTAGATCCATGACTACATGACTTTCCCCATTTTTTTACGGTCAAATTCCATTGGTTATTACCAAATAATCCACCGATTATAAATTTTTGATAGTTTACTGATTATTTAATGGGCATAACAAAAATGCTTGTCAGTAATTTATAGTATGACGACAATTTTGATGGCTTTTATTTATTGGTAGTATTCCAACCAATAAGAATTGTTGCTTTTAGACAACACAATAAGCATGTGACAACCATCAGTTGTTGTTGGTTTTTGATTACCGATGAGCAAACCGTGGAATATAACTGGTTGGTAAACCGTCGGTTAAGTGTAACAACCATCGCTTTTTTAGCGCATTAGGATTCATCAGTTATGCTTTAGTATTCATTAGTATATTAATTGATACATGGGCTGATACACCAAAAGAATGTGTTATTTTAAGTATACATTATATGCTTCTTTTTTGTGATATTGCACTTTAAAGAAGGGTATTTTCATGTTTTTGTTGCACATATATCAATTTTAGGTATTTAGAGAAAAAGTAGTAAAAAAGAGGAAATTTGGAGCCAAAATAGAAAATTTTGTGATTCTGGTGCCTGAGGCATTAAATTGCCGCCTGAAGCACCACTTTTTAGAGAGCTGGTGCCTGAAGTGCCAGAGCCCAAAACAACATGGACTTAAGTAACTTGGGGCCTGAAATTCCAGAAATGGCGCCTGAAGCACCAGTGACGATACTTGATGAATTAAGGTGGATCGAGACAATTTTTTAGCGGATTTTGAAGGCTCCAAAATTTTCAAACGCCCCATGGAGTGATTCAATGCATCTAGACACTTTGAAAGGTTATCTATTGAAGGGATATGTCTCTTAATTGAATGAACATATCTTTTTGGATTCAAAAAGTGTGACCTTTAGAGAGAATTTTGGGAGGGAATTTTGAATTCCTTTTAAGAGGAGGCAACCACTAATTTAAGAGAGGGAGTCTAGGGCTGAAGAGAGACGAGTAAGAGAGAGAGAGTGAAGGAGGACTTGGAGATTTTCTTCTAGGTTTGTAAGAGGAGAGGGAAAGTGAGAGATTTCTTCTTAATTACATTTCCAACAGAGAATTAAGAGTGCTTGTAAAGATTGAAAATGCTTAAAGAGAACTTCTAGGGATTTTCTTGGGAAGAAGTGTGAGATAAGTTGTGTCTTTTATTTATTTATTTTGTAAACTTATTTTTATATATGAAATCAGTATTCCTTCACATGAATTCTTAGTAGTCTTCTTTATCATTCTCCCTACTCTGAGATATGGTTTTGTGAAAAATTAATTTTGTTTATACGATTTTAAAAATTAATAATTCATGGTGATTTGAAGTCTGATCTTCATATACTTTTCGATTTAACCAATTAAAATGTTAAAATGTGTTGAGAAATATAGGATCCAAAAGTTTAATGACTTCTACAACATGGTGAGTCACATTTAATTTCATCAGTGAGAATGTAATCCATTGTTTTGAGTGAAAATAAATAAGGAAATATACTTTATTGGATGTCGAATAAGGTGACATATTAAAATCCCCAATTTAGTTCAGTTGATTGGAAACTAATGTGAGATAGTTAGCCCTCAGGTGAGGGAGAAATGGGAGCTCTAGAGAGAGAGTCGATATCCTCCCAACCTAACCACAGAATTAGGGACCAAACTCTACATTAGTCAATGTTCTTTATGCACTTGAAAGAGGGAAAAAAATAGAATTTCTTCTATTTGGCACAATACAATTATATATATATATATATATATATATATATATATATATGATTTTAATTTCTTCAGAATCTATATTCTCATTGTAAAGGGAAATGTTGCTTTCTTAAATTTGAACTTTTCGTCACAGAAACTTTGTTTAGTTTTTATAAGTTTACTTTCAAAGTTTACCAATCAATTTAGCTAACTTTATTCTTTTAAGTGCATTTTATTTAGCATACATTCAATTGCTTTAGATCTAAATTTTGTACTTAAGTTTTGAAGTTTGAATTTTGTGTTTTACATTATAATTATTAAAATTTTCAACTTCCCTGTAGAATCGATACTTAGGACTCCATTAGAGCCCTTTATTACTTGAGCGATATGTATACTTGTGTTATTATTACGAGTTTGATAATTTAAAGATTTTAAAAGATGAAATTACTTTTACTAAACTTATTTTTATTGGGACTAAATTGCATATTTATTATTAATGCTGTCGTGTGTGTTTTGTAATATTGAAAAATATTTACAAAAGCAACACATAATAAACTACTGCATCAAATATTTGGCATCGTTGTCCGGGATGTAATGGAAAGTAACAACAAATTTTTTTATAATTTAAAACAATTTATTCGAACTGAAAAATTGTTTGTAGTTTAATTTGAATATTTTCATATTTTAGTGTGTTTGTTTACTTTAATTGCTTATTGTGTTTGTTTATGTGTAGTTTAAGATTTGAGAATTTAGTACCTTACGATTCTGAGTTAGAAAGAACAATTAGAAAAATTCTAAAACAACAAAATGAGATAAATAATTTTGGAAATGAAAATGAACCTCATAAAAGACTTTTAAGAGATTATGTTAATCATACAATAGATAAAATTTATTTGAGTATACAAAACCCTGTTGTAGCTGATAATTCATTTGAGCTTAAACTTGCGATTATCCAAATAATACAAAATAATCAGTTTGGGGGAACACCAACTGAAGATCCTAACTTACACCTTGCTAGTTTTCTAGAATTGTGTGCTACATTTAAATATGATAGTGTGTCGAACGATGCCTTTAGACTTAGAATTTTTTCTTTTTTACTAAGGTATAAAGCTAAGATGTAGTTAAACTCATTAGCACCTGAATCCATCAAAGCTTGGGGAGACTTATCACAAAAAAATTTATCTAAATATTTCCCGCCATAAAAAATTATTAAGCTTAGAAATGATATTATATATTTTTTTCAGTTTGAAGGGGAATCAATTTATGAAGCGTTGGGAAAGATTTAAAGATCTCTTTATGAAATGCTCATACCATGTGTTGCTATATTCGTTAATAATTCAAACTTTTTATAATGGATTTGTTGGATCTCTTAAATCAATAATTGACGCAGCTGCTAGTGGATCATTAATGTCAAACCATTCGATGAAACATATTTGTTAATTGAAGAGATGACTACTAATAATTTTCAATGACCCTCTGAAAGGGTAAATCCAAAAAAATTTGCTAGTATTCATTATTCTAATGCAATATCTATATTAGCTGCCCAAATACCCACTATATCGAAGAAGATAAATCAATATGGAATGAATTATTTTCATACACCACATGTATTTGAGAAAAACTCATTGGGACAAATGATAGCATCTAATCTTCTTATGAGACTTTAAATGCAATAAATAATCATTCTAATATTTCTTATGCTAATTATTATAATCCTGGTTGGAAAAATTATCCAAATTTTAGTTGGAATAACAATAAGTCTATTGCTGCAAATCTGCAATTGGGGAACAATGTTATGAACCCATTGAGAAACTCTAATAATCAAGAAAATCTAACTTATAAACCTTATTAACTTCCAGTTTTTAATTGTAATTTGTAGAGTAAGAAGAAGAAATTATCAATGGATAAATTAATATTGTAAACATGAATTCAATTACAAAGTGAAGGAGCTGCAATTAGAAACATGGTAAATCAGTTAGGATGTATTGCTACTACACTTAGTAATAGACGTCCAGGAATGTTGCCTAATAATGTTGAATTGAATTCTAAAGATTAGAACAAAGAGCAAATTAAGGCTATTCAACTGAGAAGTGGGAAGGAATTAGAAAATAAAGTTTAAAATGAATTTGAAGTTGAAAAAGAGGAGGTAGAAAATGAAAAATCTGATGAAGATTTCATTTTGAGTCAGAATGTCCTATCAAACTAATGAAAATTATTGTAAAAAGACCACCTCCTCCATTTCATCAAAGATTGAAGCAGTAAAACAAAGATAACCATTTTTCAAAATTTTTGGAATTATTGAGGAAATTAACTATTAACATTCTATTTATTGAACCCTTGAAACAAATACTAAGCTATGTGAAGTTTATGAAGTATATACTTAATGAGAGGAGGAAGTTTAAGGATAATATAACTGTTACACTCAGTGAAGAGTGTAGTGTTATAATTCAGAAAAAGCTTCCTAAAAAACTTAAAGTTCTCGATAGTTTTACTATTCCTTACTCTATTGACAAAATATTTTTTTGGAAAAGCTTTATATTATTTAGGAGCCAATATTAATCTTATGTTTTTATCAATTTTTGGAAGGTTGAGTTTAGGAGACATTTCACCTACAACTGTAACTCTTCAGTTAGCTGATCGTTCAATTACATATCTTAAAGGAGTTAGAAGATGTTTTAGTAAAGTTTGATAAATTTATCTTTCATGTGGATATTATTGTATTAGATATGGAGGAAGATAAATAAATTCCTATCATTTTAGGAAGACTATTTCTTGTCACTGGAAGAGCTTTGATAGATATGCAGAAAGGAGAACTAAGAATGTGAGTTAGTGATCAAGAAGTTGTGTTTAATACTGCAAAATCAATGAGATACCCTGCAAAAGAGCAAGATATTGAATGCTTCAGAACAGATATAAGTTACTATTTAAGCCATGAATATTTCATGATTTAAAAAGAAATATAAAAGAGAATATTTAGAATATGATGACGAGAATAAAATTCAAGACAAATCTATGAAAGTGAGTAATGAAGACTTGGATTATGTTCATGAGCAATTTGAAATGTTAGATTCTACATATAATAATAATAATTTAATTTCATCTATTGGGAAACCTCTTGAACTATAAATTAAAACACTTCTTACACATTTAAAGTATGCTTTTTTTGGAGATTTATCCACATTACCTTTTATTGTCTTCTCGGAATTAACTAATACAAAAGAACAAAAGTTCTTGGAAAGACATTAGCTAAAGGAATCAGCCTTAAATTTGTATGCATAGAATTTTATTGAAAGATCATCATGAACCAAGAGCTGATCTTCAAAAGAGATTGAACCTTATGATGGAAGAAGTTGTCAAGAAAGAGATTTTAAAATGGTTAGATGCTGGAATAATATATCTTATTTTAGACAGTGCTTGGGTGTGTCCAATTCACTTTGTTGCAAAGAAAGGAGGTGTGACTATTGTGACAAATGAGAAAAATGAATTAATATAAACAAGACAAGTCACTGGATGGTAAATTTGCATAGATTATAGAAAGTTAAATTCAGCCACCAAGAAGGATCACTTTCCTTTAGCCTTTTTGGACCAGATGTTGGAAAGACTAGCTGGACACAATTATTTTTTTCTTTCTAAATGGATTTACCGGTTATCATCAAATACCCATTGCTTTAGAAGATCAAAATAAAATAATGTTTACTAGTCCTTATGAAACTTTTTCTTTTTGGAGAATGCCCTTTGGATTATGTAACACATGTATAACATTTCAAAGATGTATGATGTTAATTTTCAGAGAATTAATTAAAAAAGAGATCAAAGTTTGTATGGACGTCTTTTCTATATTTGGAACTTCATTTGAAACATGTCTAAATCATTTAGAGAAAGTTTTAGAATGATGTGAAAAGATGAATTTAGTGTTAAACTAGGAAAAATGTTAACTCATGGTTGCAGGAAGAATTGTACTTAGGCATAAAATTTCAAAAAATGACATGGAAATAAATCATGCAAAAATACAGGTTATATCTAACCTACCACCACTTACTACTATAAAAGGAGATAAGAGATTTTTTAGGAAAATTCTGGATTTTACTGATGTTATATTAAAAATTTTTCAAAAATTACAAAGCCTTTATGTGAACTTCTGGAAAAAGATACAAAATTTGATTTCAATCAAGAGTGCCTTAAAGCCTTTGAAACATTGAAGAAAAAATTGATCACTAATTCTATAATTATTTCACCTATTTGTGAGAAACCTTTTGAACTAATGTGTGAAGCAAATGATTATGCAATTGGAGCTATTTTAGGACAAAGATATGACAAGAATTTTAAAGTCATATATTATGCTAGTAAAACTTTTAATGATGCTCAAATTAATTACACCACTACTGAAAGAGTTATTAGTCATCATTTATGATTTTGATAAGTTTAGGTCAATTCTAATTGGAGCTAAATGTGTTGTGCATACTAACCACTTAACTATTAAATATTTTATGCAAAAGAAGGATGCAAAACCAAGATTATTTAGATGGGTACTCTGATGCAGAAATTTGATTTTGTGGTAGTTTATAGGAAATGAACTGATAACCAAATTTTTGATCATCTATTTAAGCTATAATAGGAAGAAACACTTGATTTGAAAAAAGAAATTAATGAAACTTTTCCTGATGAAATACTTTATGTTGTTAAAGGATGGGAAATATCGTCGTATGCTTATATTGTAAATTATATTATTAATGGTATTTTACCATATGGACTAACAAAAAACAAGAAAAGAAATTCATTCACCATGCAAAATTTTACTTTTGGGGTGAGCCCTATTTGTAAAAAAATGTAAAGATTTAGTTATGAGAAGAGGTGTGCCTTATAAAGAAATTCAAGAAATTATCCAAATATGTCATAATTCTGAATTTGGAGATCATTTTGGGAATGATAGAACTGTTCACAAAATTTTACAATTTGTATTATATTGGCCTACTCTATTTA
>NEWO01000661.1:24715-50246 GCA_003013225.1 Phalaenopsis aphrodite | reverse complement strand
ATGCCAAAATAGACATTGCATCAGAATCATAAATACTGACTACTCTCTTAGAATTTACCCTTTCAAAGGGCCATTGAAAATTATTAGTAGTCATTTCTTCAATTAAAGAATATGTTTCATCAAAAGGTTTTGATATTAATGATCCACCAACAAGAATATCTATAATAGATCTTAGTGATCATACTAATCTATTGAAAAAGATTTGAATTATTAACCAATCTGGCAAAGCATAGTGTGGACATTTTCTAAGAAGATCTTTAAATCTTTCTTAGGCTTCATATATCGATTCCCCTTCAAACTGACAAAAACATGTAATATCATTTCTAGGCTTAGCGATTTTCGAGGGTGGAAAATATTTAGCAAAGAGTTTTTGGGATAGTTCTCCCCAAGTTCTAATAGATCTAGGTGCTAATGAATTTTACCAAGCCTTGGCTTTATCACTTAATGAGAAGGAAAAATTCAAAGCTTAAGAGCATCATTAGGCACTCTCTCATATTTAAATGTAGCACATATCTCAAGAAAACTAGCAAGATGTAAGTTAGGATCTTCAGTAGGTGATCCTCCAAACTGATTATTTTGTATCATTTAGATAATAGCAGGTTTAAGCTCAAATGAATTAACAGCAACATCATGATTTTGAATAGTCAAGTGAAGTTCATCTGTTGTTGGATTCACATAATCTTTTAATGGTCTTTGTCAATTCTCATTTATTCGATTTTCTGAGTTATTTGCCATTTCTTTTAAATTTTTAATTTTTCTTTGTTGTTTTTGAATTTTTCTAATAGTATATTCTAACTCTGAATTGTAAGGTGCTATGCCTTCAGATCCAATATTTCAGATAAACAAATAAAGTAAGCAAAGTAAAATTCTTTTTGGATTTTTAATTTTTTTAAATATATATTTTTATCATATGTATATTATCTATAACTTTCCTAATTTATTAAAACTATTTAATTTACCTAAATTTAATTGTTACCTTCCCCAAAAAATGACGCCAAAAATTTGATCCCGATTTTTTATATGTACGAATTTATGAAGTTGACACCACTACAGCGCCAAAAACTTGATCCTTATATGAAAAGTAAGTTGTGTAATATATATATAATTATAGGAAATTAATATTGAGATTATATGCAAGTATACGTATCATTATCAAGTAATAAAGAACGTTCTATTTAAGCACTAAATATCGATCCCACATGGAAGTTGTAAATTGGCAATTATAAGTTTTACTAGGAAATTTGCAAAAAGTCAAACAAAATCACTGTCACTAATTTCGAATGTTGAGATGTTATCAAAATTAAAGTGCTTAACTATTACAAAAATTGAAATAGAAAGTTTAAAAAGTAAATACTAATCTACTAACCATGTTTATGTAATGAAGATTTCTTATTTGAAAAAGAATCATTCCCACTACAATGAGGTTCTAGTGAAATGAGATGAGATAAATGTTTATAACATGTATTGTGCCAAATAGGAGCAATTATAATTCTCTACCTTGATATAGTGCATAGAAAATCATTGGTTAATCCTAGGTTTAGTCCCTAAATCTGTGGC
Organism: Phalaenopsis aphrodite; assembly: GCA_003013225.1. Lineage (NCBI taxonomy): Eukaryota > Viridiplantae > Streptophyta > Magnoliopsida > Asparagales > Orchidaceae > Phalaenopsis > Phalaenopsis aphrodite. The sequence continues at coordinate 48,689 of NEWO01000661.1, read as the reverse complement.
TAGGCTAAGAATATATCGGCTCCCACTCTAGAGCTCCCACTTCCCTTCACCTGAAGGCTAACTCTCGCTTTAGTTTTAAACACTAAGACCAAATTGGGGATTTTAGTCTATCACCGTAAAAATTTTTCAATTCTACACCCAACAAAGAATATTTCCCTATTTATTTGCACTTAATTCCATGAACAAATTTTTCCTCCATGAAATCAAATGTGATCCTCACTCTGTTGTAGAACTCATACTCCATTGCCCAGATCATATGTTTCACAACATATTTTAACATTTCAATTGGTCAAATTGAAATGTAAATTAAGTTTGAAGTGGAAAAATTATCACAATTTATTTTATATTTTAATTTTGGCACGTCATATTATCTCTTCATTTCACCATATCTTAGAGTAGGGAGAAAAATAGAGTGAACTACTCAGACTTCATGAGAAAGACACAACAAAACACAAATTTCATATATAAAAGAAAGTTTATACAACACTAATAAACAAACAAAACTTATCTGAAGCTCTTTCTCAGAGAAAATCCCTTGTAGCCTTTCCTTAGAAATGCAGGAAGAAGATATCTCTCACTTTTCTCCTTCTCCAACACTCTTAATGAAAGTTTCACACTAAATCTCACCACACAAACTTTAAACTAGAAAAGAAAAATCACTAATGAACTCCAATATGGTGGATGAATGAAGAGGGATTTTGAAGAATGGCAAAAATGGAGCGTGGAGGAATGTCTTAGAGTGAAAAAGAGTCACTTTCCAGATGAATTTTGACCCCATATAAAGCCTAATGTCGGTTTTCCAAGAGGTGCCTCTAAAATCTCTTAAAAAATTTTCCAAATGCATCAAACCTTCTAGAAACTTTGGCATTAAGTAAAAATTTCAACTGTTCTGTTGTTCTGCGTCGTCGGCGCTGCCCTTGGCACGGTCGGCATTGAGTACTTCTTCAAAAATGTCATTTTGACTCCAAATTCCATCTTTTTTGCTTTAAGTCCTAAAAAAGAACAACCTGCAAGAAAACATCTAAATTCCTTCCATTAAGGTGCAATATCACAAAACATAAGTATAAAATATGGGTCTAAAAATGCATATATTTTCAGTGTATCAAGTTACATCGCGCTGAAGTGCGATAATGTTCCACTTAGGCACCAGTGCATGATTTTTGATATTTTTGAACTTAAGTAAAATACACTATAAGCCTAAGTATACCACCCCTAAATGGTCTCATAACACTTAACTGACTATTTTCCTCTCCCTTAACTCTCCTCTCTCCCAAAATTCTCCAATATAACTAATTCGATTTGAGGCTAAAATAACACTAAATTTTCACACAAACAAACATATACATTCGTTCACAAACTAGTACAAGTACATATAACACTTAATTCTCATTTCAAATAGTTTCAGATGAGAAAATCTTCTAAATACAAACATTAAACAAACTAACATGGACTCCAAAAACAATATTTAACACTTAACACTTAGCACATTAAAAACAACTCCTAATAAACAAACTTTAATGTTGAACTTAATTCCGTTCTTCATTTGTTGCAACAAATTATGGTCTTTTATTAGTCACTCATGGGGCAATAGAAATATAAAGTTGATAAAATGGACAGTGGTGACGAGCTCTGATACTATCTTCTTCAATTCATTTCTTCTTAAGATACATCTCCTTATCCGCTTCTTCTATATAACTAATTTGGCTAAATTACATTTTCAATTGTCATCCAATATACTCTAGATGTGCATCAATCTCAATTACCTTTGTCTCAAATAAAGCCATGATAGTCTCAATTTTGTTGATCTTTTCTGATATTCCTTCAATACTAACGGCTAACAAACCGGTATACATCTCTTGGGCACTTTGACTAATGAATTTCTTCCTTATGTTCTCTTCCTTTTTCTTCAAATCCATCTCCCAGGAAGACATCTTCTGAAAATCTCTCTCTTAGAATTTTAGGGCTAAAAATGATCTAGGGTGAAATTCCTTCACAAAAACCTTCTATTTATAAGCCTAAATCCCTCTAGTAACTCTTAGATACGTCTTAAAACTGCCTTGGCACATTTTAGTCAACCAATTAGCTGTTAAATCTTCTAGAATCTAAATTCTGTACATGGTTTTTAACTCCCGCGCTTAAGCACCAAATATTGGCGCTTAAGCTCTCCAGTGCTCAATTTTGCACCAGTCAACTTAACGTCCAAATTCTCATTTAAGGATGTTTAGATCAATAAATAAAGTCTTAAACTCATTACTAACTCATAATATTCTTAAAAACATTACCCCAAATTTTCATAATCACATACAAATAACAATCAAAGCAAAACACACTGATAACTATGGGTTTCCTCCCACAAAGCGCTTGGTTTAACGTCGTCAGCCTGACGTAACCAATGTGTATTCTGGTTGACCCAACATCATTCGATCGTTAAATTTATGTTGATCCCCTACTAAATATGATTTCAGTCTATGTTTATTCAATTTAAATACTTTCTCTGTTTTAGGATCTTTGATATCCACAGCTCCATAAGGAGAAACTTTTATCACAACAAATGGGCTCATCCACCTAGACTTAAGTTTGTCTGGAAATAATCTTAACCTTGCATTATATAGCAAAACTTGTTGCCTTGGTTGAAAATTTTTAGCAAGAATCCTTTGATCATGCCACATATTCATCTTTTCTTTGTAAATCTTAGCACTCTCGTAAGATTCATTCATTATCTCTTCAAGCTCATTTAATTGCAATAATCTTTTCTTAATATAATTATTAGCCTATATGAAGTCTATGTTTAAATTATAATTAAACTCTTTAATCCCCCAATATGCTTTATGCTCAATTTCAACTGGTAAGTGATAAGCTTCCACAAATATTAGCCTATGTGAAGACATTTCTATAAGAGTTTTGTATGCAGTCCTATAAGCTCACAAAGCATAGTCAAGTTTGACTGACCAATCCATTTTTGTTGGATTCACATATTTTTTCATAATTATTTTAATTTCCCGATTAGATAATTTAGCCAAATCACTTGTTTGAGGATAATAAGCAGTAGAAATTCAATGGTTTATATGATTTTTCTTTAATAATTTCTCCATTATGACATTTCTAAAATGACTTCCCTCATCAGTTATGATAACTCTCGGCATCCCAAATCAACAAAATGTGTTTGTTTTCAAACATTTTGCAACACTTTGAGTATCACATTGAGGTAAAGTAAACATCTTCTATCCATTTGGATACATAGATGGTATAAATGTTGTCATGAAATCTAATCCCCAAATATTAAATATTTCAACTTCTAACATATAATTGAGGGGCATTTCATTTCTTTTAGAAATATTACCTACTTGTTAACATCTAACACAAGTTTTAATATAAGTATTAACTTCTCTAAAGATAGTAGGCCAGTAGAATCCAGATTGTAAAATTTTGTGTATTATTTTATCAACACCAAAATGTCCCCCAAAATCAGAATTATGACATTTTTGGATAATTTTATAAGCTTCTTCTAAAGGTACGCATCTTCGAATAATAAGATCATTTCCTTTTTTTATAAAAATGGGTCGTCCTATAAATAAGTCTTAGCTTCAAAAATAAATTTGCTCTTCTGTTGGTATGTGTGGGCTATTTTCTTTTTAAATAAGATTTTAAAATTTAGATTTAATATAATACATATAATGCAATTTTAATTTTGTGAAAATGGCATATTATTTTTTATTTTTGGAAAATTATGAGACCAAATATATCTCATACATCTAATAGTTTAAATAGCTGAGCACGATACCGTAAATGATATATTATCTCGATGGATGAACGTATCACTTACTTGTAGGCTAAACTATCTAAACTTAAAATTTTATGACTCTGTTTTGGTATGCAAAATTTATAGCCGACAAAGTCTCCTATCTAATACACAGATTAAATATGGTTTAAATTAATATGGGTTATTAACTCCCTATAGAAGCAAGCCCCTAAAGTTAATTACATCTTAGGCAATTGAAATCACCTAAGAAAACTCTTGATTAAGATTGGGGTTTCGTCTTCAAGAATTCAACATTTAAATTTACACGATTATTTATAAGAAAATTTAAGTGGGATATGTTCAAGTTGGAGAAGTTATTTTTGGAATTTAAAGAAGCAAAAAGTAGGAGATGTCAAAGATATTGAAAAAGATTCAGAAACTAATATATGGTTTAGATTTACATTTTTGAAAGGGAAATTATGTGATGTTTCAGTCCTGCAAGTTATTTGGATATTCAGGGCTTATATCTACATTTCATAAGTAAATGGCCCGAGGAAATAAGAGGAATTATGTCGTACTGAACGATGACCTCGAAATCCTAAAAAAAAATTTATGACTTATATCACGATATAAAATCATAGAAAGCCCTAAAAGATAGTGAATGAGGTTTTGCATCGTGCTAGACGAGTGACCTTGACTTCCTATAGGTATGTTATTTAAATCTACCAAAGCTCGATTGAGGTTTCTATCTTCACCTTTTGTTGTAGTCCCGACTGCCTCCCGGAGATGAATCTTCTATCGATAATGTCATTATCTCGTTCCAAGAAATTGATGAAGAAAAGAGAAACCATGCCTCGAATTGCCTATTCTAGGGGATTGTATGAACATACTAAAAGGTAGTAACTAAAAGCAAGAGTACAGACAAATGTATATACTACCGTGCAATAATAGAAAAAAAGAAGTTATGTAACCAAGTACGGCAAAGAAAGGAACAAAGAACATGCAGAATGGTATAGTACAATATAAAAGAAATGAAATTTATAGTATAGAAAGAACTATGTAATAGGAAAAGTAAAGAAATTGAAACAACTAAAAGTGTACCTGGTTAATTCTGGCGAAACTACAAAACAGATTACAATTGCATAATATAAAGGGATTAGATAAATATTTGCAGATTATAAATGAAAAGTTAAATAATAAGCATATGAAAATTTAAGGTGGAATATATGATTTTAATTTATGGTTAGGCTCAGACTAGACTTTTTTTCTCTTTTATCTCGATCCCACAGGAAACTGATATGTCAAAGTCAACCTATCAATATCAATTAGAGGTCACCAACAAATCACCCCTATAATCGAGCAGCCCTAGACCCTGTCATCCAATGGATGTGCAAATCTAAATAGTATCTGAACTTATCTTATTAAAGATATAAAGTACCTATGTAAGATAGTATCTGAACTTATCGAGGTGTAGTGCACCTATATTTGATGTTAGGATTAGTGATATGTAGTATCTGAACTTATCAATCAACACTATATAGTGTGGTGAAGCTTAATGATTGATATCTATTATGTAATACCTGAACTTCAAAAGAAATGTAATAACTATCAGTGTAGTATCTGTTGTGTAGGGTATGATGTGTAATATATGACGTGTTACAAATGTAGTATCTGTCATGTAGGGTATGATGTGTAATATGTGTGAGTTACAAATGTAGTATATGTCGTGTAGGATATGATGTGTAATATGTGATGTGTTACAAATTTAGTATCATGGTATTTGTTGTGTAGTATCTAGACTTATCAGTTAAAGATATGTAGTGTTTGTTCTTTTCACAGGTGTAATATATGTGTTATCTACTCTTTCGTAACTACCATTTCTTAAACCTTTTGAAGAAGGGTCAGCGCTACCGATGACTTAAGGGAGTGAAAGAGCATCTTACTAATTGAATATTATTTTTTTATATTTTAAGATATAAAAAGCTGATCAATGGTTCTTTGCATCATTGCCTATTGCCCTGCACCTCGAACATATAAACGACCTCCATATTTCATATGTTCATCCAACAAAACTGTAGATATTTAATATCAAAAAATATGAAGAAATAAACATCTAAATATTTCATAAGGTTTATTTTCTACCTTTTGGTTCAAACTTTAAACTTGTACATGTGGTCATTGTATACTTTATCAATTTTCCAAAAAGAAATGTGCTTGCATTCTTGTATTAACAAATTCAAATCCATACAATTCATGCAAGCCGAAAAACTAATTTCAGCAATACTCTAAGGATTAAATAGATATTCCTCTAAGATTTCAACTTATGCATTTCTTGGAAATTCAATTTTAACATGCTGGCCAAGATCACCAAGTCAAATAACTACTAAAGAATGATAATAGATTTACATACATACCACTCAATTTTAAGGCAGCAAGGAAAATCAAACTCAACAACGGGCTAAAGCATAAGTCACCATTTGTTTTTTTTTTTTTTGAATGACAGAGAGCCAAATGGTAGAATCGAATCCAACAAGTGACCAAAAATCAAGCCAGCACCAAGTCCAAACTGAGCCCAGCAAGGGCCAAGAACATGATATAATTTCCACACAAAAATTGAGCCTTGTTTCAAACCTAACTAAACCCAGTAAAAAGGGTTAAACTGAGCCCAATAAAGGGGCTAAAACAGGAAAAAATTTTGGCCACAACACAACCCAAAAGGAGCCAAACTGGTCACATCAAATGTGTCGACACAGAGAAAAAAATCTAGGTATAATCTAGTCTAGAAAAAGGGCCAAAACCCATACAAATCTTAGGTCGAACCAAACCCAACATAGGAGACAAAATATAATGTAATTTCAGCTGAACTGAGCCACCAAAACAAATAACTATTCAAATAAAACCCAAACAATATTTCAAATGTGTATTTGAGCAAAGGTGTAGCAAGTGTAAAACTGAGCCACCAAACAACTACTCAAAGCACCAAAACATTTTCAATATTTATACTCAAGTAAAGGGGCAGTAGGAAGCAAAACAAAGCCAATAAACCTGACCATTCAAGACAAAAAAAATGATCCCAACATGTATTCAAATAAGAGCCGCAGCAATAGAAATAAAACCAAGACATTAAAGTAGCTGACCAAATCAAGAAATGACTCCAATATACATTCAAATAAGAGCAATAGGAGAGCACAAAACAAAGCCCTTAAATATCAGATAAATCCATATGCTTCTACTTCAAACTAAGGAAAACCAAAATACTCTAAATAAAAGCCCCTATCAATCAAATAAATCCATAGATCTCCATATTAAAACAATGTGGCAATAAGATAGTAATAAAAAAGAACTAAAACACTTCTTAAAGTTTAAATATACCTTCCTAACCAAGAGAAACCACAACCCAAAACTGCTTAGAAATTTCTCATAAAAAAAACTCAGGCAGCAAGGAGAGTAAAATCGAAAACATTAAACAATAGTAGGAATCAAAATCCAGCCACCAAAATCAAATTTCCAAGAGCCCCAAAATCTAATAAAAGCCACCTGAACATGTCTCGAGTAGGAGGGTAACAATTTCAACAAATCATACCTCAGGAGCATGTAATTTACTCTCACAACAACACAAAAAAAATCAATAGCATTTTAGAATGCTCAAACATTTCAACAGGAAAAGGAAGTTAAAAATAATTTCACAAACCTAGTTAATTAAAGCATTATTCGTATTACCAAGCCTTTGTAGAATTAAACAAAATAAGGGTTTAACAACTCTAAGTATCTCATGCTCAAGGAGTAATTCTAAAAATAATCAAGAAATAAAACTTGAACATATCAACTTATCCATGAATAGATTCATAATTCTAATTAATATCAGATTAAATCCCAAAGTTTAAAAGAAAGTAATTCTTCAAGAACCAGGAATATATTTCTAACTTTGTGAATACTTAGTAATTAAACCCGTACAAGTAAACAAAATCAACATAATCTAACCTCAAATGCTCGCTAACTCAAGAATGAAAGAAGAAAGAAAACTACGAGACAGAATCTTCAAACAAGAAGTAAGTTCCACCAAATTCGCCCCCTCAGATTTCCTCAAAATTTTCAGCAACTAAACTCTCCCCAAATAACTCACAGAGACAAATCACAAGCCAAAAAATTTTTTTCAGATTGTCTCCAAAAAAAAAATCCCTAAATCCTTCCCCAAGGGGGATATTTATAGCCAAAGGAAGGAGAGGAGCTCACGGTAAGAAAAATATCCAAACTCAAGAATGAGAGGGCTGCCAAATTCATTGCGAGGGAAAAGATGTTACAAGAAAGTGACCAGCAGTTATGAAAAAAGAAAAAAGTAAGCCGCAACCGAGGAGGAATAAGGTGATCGGAGAAACCGGAGATAGTGCCTCCCTGCTCGGCCGAGAAGAACAAAGGGAGCTAGGGCATGTTTCGGTCTTAAGAAGAGAAGGGGAGTGCACGTGAGGTAGACGATCAAGATTAGGGATTTTAAAACCCTTTTATAAAAAAAAGACTATTATTTTTTTATTAAAGAAAAATATCAAATTTTGTGAAACTCATTCGTGCACAGTGCCCCAACAAAATGGGTGTCCTTTCTAACTAAAATTGATGTCTCGAACGCACCTACGCAGTCCGTTTCGTCATGCGAGGTCGCCCGGACAAGTTTGTTGAATATCTACCAATTTAACTTTAATTCATGAGTGTCGCGATAAAAGATGTTATTTTGGTCCAATCGGAGTCATTTAACGAGTATATCATTGATTGGTCCTCACATAAGCGACAACCAAAGTCAAGTAAACTACTCGTGGCAGAAAGTCAAAAATCACACACATCATGGGGTCCAACTATGTTCTTCAAATTTCTATAAGAGTTCAATTTGAGCTTCAATATGTCGGGTTTTCAATCAAATCGATCGAATGTTGAGGATTTGAAACTGTCCATACGAAACTTCAAAGAGCAAAGAAATGGCTCAAATTTTTAAATATTGTAGGTCCCGGTCTAGTCCTCTAGGAGAGTTAACTAGGAAACCCAAATAGGAAACCCTAAGACTAGATTTTAAGGCTAAGACTAGATTTTAAGCTCTAGGAAGAGGGAAAGAAAGAAAGGCCTCAAAATGAGGTCAAGAGTATGTCATTCCATGAAGTATAATATCACCAACAAGAAAGTTCGCAATGTCGGCATACCACGAAACATGCCACCCATTAATATTGAACAGTTTTTTATACAAAAAATGTTCATTAATTCTTTTTAAAAATAGAGTGGTTTTTCTAACTCAAGCCTGGAGAAATGATCGACAATTTGATATTCAATCGCCTTCCTATCTACTATTTTAAAGTCAAACTCTTGCAAAAGAAGAATCTATCTTATAAGTCTAGGTTTAGCATCATTCTTTTTCATTAAATACTTAATAGCATAATGATCTATATGCACTATGCAATGAGTTCCAATTAAATATGATCTTAATTTATCAAAGGCATATGTTATTGCTAATAACACTTTTTCAGTTTTTGTGTAACTAATTTGGGTTTCATTAAGAGTTTTACTAGCATAGTAAATTACTTTAAAAATTTTATCATATCTTTGTCCTAAAACAACTCCAATAGCATAATTACTAGCATCACATATCAGTTCAAATGGTTTTCCCCAATCTGGTGAAACTATAATTGGTGCAGTGACCAATTTTTCTTTTAGTAACTCAAAAGCTTTTAGGCACTCTTCATCAAAATTGAAAGTTGCATCTTTCTCCAGTAAATGGCATAAAGGCTTAGCAATTTTCAAAAAGTCTTTAATATATCGCCTGTAGAATCCAGTATGTCCTAAACAACTCCTAATTTCCCTTACATTTGTTGGATAAGGTAAGTTAGTGATCACTTAAATTTTAGCAAGATCTGCTTTCATACCATTTTTTTATAATTGATGTACTAATACAATTCCTCCTGTTACCATAAATTGGCATTTTTCCCAATTAAGGACAAAATTTGTTTCATCACAGTGCTTAAGAACTTTTGATAAATGTTCTAAACATGAGTCAGATGAAGTTCCAAACACTGAAAAATCATCCATAAAGACTTCAATCCTTTTTCAATTAAATCACAAAAAATTGCCATCATACATCTTTGAAATGTAGCAAGGGCATTACATAAATTAAAGGGTATTCTTCTAAAAGCAAATATACCATACGGACTGGTAAAAGTTATTTTCTCTTGATCCTCCAGCGTTATTTGTATTTGGTTATAATCGATATATCCATCCAGAAAACAAAAGTATTTATGTCTAGCTAGTCTAGCCAACATTTGATCGAGAAAGGGTAGTGGAAAATGATCTTTCCTAGTGACAAGATTTAATTTTCTATAATTAATGCATACTCGCCACCCTGTGACTTGTCTAGTAGGTATTAATTCATTATGTTCATTTATAGTCACAGTTATTCCTCCTTTCTTAGGAATGCAGTGAATTGGACTAACCCATGCACTATCTGAAATAGAGTAGATAATTCCAGCATCTAACCACTTTAAAATTTCTTTCTTAACTACTTCTTTCATAACAGGATTCAATCTCCTTTGAGGATCCGCCATAGGTTTGTAGTTCTCTTCCATAAAAATTCTATGCATACAAATTAAAGGACTAATTCCTTTAATATCAGCAATTGTCCATCCAAAGGCCTTCTTAAAATTTTTCAAAATTTTCATCACTCTTTATTCTTCTTCCATCGTTAACTTTGAGGAAATTATAATTGAAAAAGTAGAGGTCACCTAAAATGGCATATTTTAAATGATCAGGAGGTAATTTCAACTCAAGTTCTGTAGGTTTTTCTATTGATGAACAAAATAATTTATCTTTTTCTACTGTGTCCAAAATTTCAAAAGTTTCTTGAACATAGTTTGAATCTTCCTTAAAAAGATCTCCACATTGATCTAATTTCTCTTCTTGCTCGTGTTCGAAATCTTTTACTTTAAATTTTTCTTTATAATTAGTTTTGAAATGACATTCACTCAGATCTCTTATAACATCCATTCTATAACATTCATCATCTTTACCTTTCGTAGGATACTTCATTGATCTTGAAATGTTAAAAGTAATAGTTTAATCATTGACGTGCATTATTAATTCCCCTTTCTGCACATCTATCATTGCTCTTCCTATTTCTCTTTATCTTCCTCCATATCCAACACAATGAAATCAATAGAAAAGATAAAGTGATCCACTTTCACTAGGACATCTTCTATAACTCCTTTAGGGTAAGTTATCAAACGATTTGCTAACTGCAAAGTTACAGTTGTGGGGGTTATTTCTCCTAATCTCAATCTTTTAAATATTGATAATGGCATAAGATTAATGCTTGCACCTAAATCAGATAAAGCTTTCCCATAAAATCTATCTCCTATTGCACATAGAATTGTAAAGCTACTAGGATCTTTAAGCTTTTCAGGAAGCATTTTCTGAATAATTGCACTGCACTCAATAAGTGCAACAGTCTCATTATTTTCAAACTTCTTTTTCCTGTTGAGAATATCCTTCAAAAATCTTACATAGCTTAGCATTTGTTATAAGGTTTTAGCAAATGGAATATTAATTGTAAGATTCTTAGAAATTTCCAAAAAAATTGAAAATTGCTTATCAAACTTCTATTGATGAAGTCTCTAAAGAAATGGAGGTGATAGTTTTTCTAAGTTAACTTTAAGTGGAGAAATAGGTCTTTCATAATATTTTGGAGCATCCTCTTTTGAGTCTTCAATTTCTTCTCTCTACTTCAGTTTCTTTTTGAATCATACCTTCCAACTCTCTTCCACTTCTAATTTGAACGGCTTTTACTTGATCTTTATTCTGGTCTTTTGAATTTAATTCGGTATTACTAGCAAGTGTTCCTTGGGATCTATTACATAATGAATTTGTGATCTACCCAAGTAGATTTTCAATATTTCTAATTGTAACTCCTTTACTTTGTAATTGATTTCCCATTTGTATCAGCACTTCTTCTATAGATAACTTCTTCTCCTTAAATTCTGGATTACTATTGAAACCTGGAGGATAAGTAGATCTATATTATATTCTCTTGGTTGTTCCAATTTCTCAGTGGGTTTCCTTGATTGTTCACTCATTGCTGATTATTACCAACTGTAGTATTATTTCAATTGAAGTTGGGATGGTTCTTCCTGCCTGAGTTATAATAATTTGAATATGTGTTATTATTCTTGTTATTTATGGCATTAAAAGTTTTTAATGATGCTTGAGAATCTACCATTTGGCCTAATTAATTTTCTTTAATCATAGAGATAGGTTGAGAAAAATTTATTCCAAATTGGTCTAACTTCCTTCAAATTGCAACAAATTAATTTACTAACATATTAAATGCTTCAGATTCATGATTATTGGCTACTTTATTAGGATTCACCCTCTCAAAAGGCCATTGAAAATTATTGGTAGTCATTTCTTCAATTAAGTCATAAGTGTCATGAAATGTTTTTGTCATCAATGAACCACCAACAGCGGCATCGATAATAGATCTAAGAGATCGAGCTAATCCATTATAAAAAGTTTGAATTATTAACTAATCTGGTATAGCATGGTGTGGACACTTTCTTAAAATTCTTTAAATTGTTCCCATGCTTCATAAATAGATTCCCCTTTAAACTGGTTAAAAGATGTAATATCATTTCTAAGCTTCACAATTTTCTTATGGCGGAAAATATTTAGCAGGGAATGTTTGTGTCAAATCACTCTAAGTTCTGATAGATCCAAGTGCTAAGAAATTCAACCACATCTTAGGAATATTTCTAAAAAGTTGAATCATTTGAATTGGAGGATGAAGGAATATTTTGAACACACTTGACGTATTAAAGATGGTTTGGTGCATATGTTCAAGAAAAATTCTTGGATTGAGGAATGTTCGATGGACGAATTTCCTTATCGACTTTTTTACAACTTGTACATGCACTACCAATCCATGGGAGACATCCAAGAGGACAAGAGCGAAGAAGATGTTTGAACTTACTTTATGCATGGAATGCTTATCTAGTATTTCTTAGTTGAGTTATGGTGTTATGTTGGATTGCATTTATTTTCAGTGATGGAATTTATTTGTATCAATTATTGAGTATTTTGATACTTAGTTTTCAGTGTTAGGATGCTTGGTTTGCTTTGGGCACTAAATTAGATTTTGTTGGCTTAAAAACTGTATAAATGTGAGTTTTGTGTTGTTCGTGAAAGTTTTGTGTTAGAAAATTGTTTAATTGTGAGTATAGTTGTTTAATTAAATTAGTTAGAGGTTGAAGTAATGAGATGTGCAGCAGATTTCAATGAAAAAAAAAAAGAAATCTGAAAATTTTGGCGTTGGCGCCTGAGGCGCCAGATTCCCAAAAATGCCATAATGGGTTAAAAACCATGAAATCTCCTAGTAAACTTCGTTTTTACTGCTTGAGTCATCTTCTACCTCTAAACCATAACTTAGGGCTTGACATTGCATCTATTTGAGAAGCTTTCAAGGGCTAATGACTTTAGATTTCATCTTCTTTTGGTAAGATCTTCACTTTAACATAGAAATTTTTTATTTTTATCATGGATTTATCCTACATTATTGGAAACTGAAATTTGGGAATTTGTTGAAGAATTCTAAGGAAAACCTATGGTAAAAATTTTCTTTCCAAATAATCTTACTTGTGGAGTTAGATTTTTGATTTTGTAATTTATTTAGATTTCCATAGAAATTCGTATGACATAACGAGTTAAAAGGGGAAAGCCTACAGGAGATTTTTACGTTAGAAGATTTGTCAGTTATAAGGCCCAACATAGTTACAACACTAAAATGGACTCGAGGAAAATGATTAAGGAATAAGTATTTGTTAACCCATGTGGTTAGATCGAGAGGTTGAACGTCGCTAAAAGTTAGGAGAGATTCTGCTACTTTGTTGCAATTGCTATTGTTCAAATAATTCGTGAGTTTTGATACACTGAAAATATATGCATTTTTAAACCCATATTTTATACCTATTTTTGGTGATATTGCACTTTAATGTAAGGTATTTTGATGTTTTATTGCAGGTTGTTGATTTTTAGGACTTAAAACAAAAAAGAAGCAAAAATGATGAACTTTGGAGTCAAGATGACATTTTTGAGGAAATACTCAGCGTCGGGAGAGACAAGGTCAGAGCCGACGGAGCAAAATAACCAAAAGCCGAAGGATTTTTACTCAGCGCCGACGACGCGCGACTAGCGTTGATGGCGCCAAAGGCGGTTCAGACCCCGTTTCTAGAAGGTATGATGTATTTGGACAATTTTTGAAGAGTTTTTGGAGGCACCACTTGGAGAACCGACCTTGGGCTTTATTTGTGGCCTAATTTCATTAGAAAAAGAAGTCCTCTACGTTCATTTTTCACTCTACAATATTCCACCACGCTACGTTTCCGTAATCCATCTTCATTCCACCAGATGTTGGAGTCAATTAGTAATTTTTCTTTCATAGTTTAGAGTTTTTGTGGTGAGATTTAGTGTGAAACTTTTTGTAAGAGTGTTGGAGAAGGAGAAAAGTGAGAGAGTTCTTCTTCCTGCATTTCTAAGGAAAGGCTACAAAGAATTTGCTTTGAGAAGAGCTCCTGATAAGTTTGTTTGTTTATTTAGTGTTGTACAAACCTTTTTTTATATATGAAATTTTTATTTTGTCGTATCTTTCTCATGAAGTCTGAGTAGTTTCCTCTATCTTCCCCCTTACTTTGAGATCTAGAGAAATGAAGAGACAATATGAATGTGCCATAATTAAAATATAAATAAAATTATGATGATTTTTTAACTCCGAACTTAATTTACTTTTCAATATGGCCAATTGATTTTTTAAAATATGTTGTGAAACATATGATCCGGGAAATGGAGTATGTGTTCTACAACAGAGTGAAGATCACATTTGATTTCATGAAGGAGAAATTTGTTCATGAAATTAAGTGCAAATAAATAAGAAAATATTCTTTGTTGGATGTAGAATTGGAGAATTTTTAGGGTGACAGACTAAAATCCCTAATTTGGTCTTAGTGTTTAAAAATTAAAGCGAGAGTTATCCTTCAAGTGAAGGGAAGTGAGAGCTCTGAAATGGGAACCAGTATCCTCCTAGTCTAGCCACGGATTTAGGGACTAAATATAAGATTAACCAATGATTTTCTATGCACTGTATCAGGGTAGAGAAATAAAAGTACTTCTATTTGGAATAATACATATTATAAACATTTATCTCATCTCATTTCACCAGAATTTAATTGTAGTGGGAAGGATGTTTTTTCCCATTAGAAATCTTCATTACATAAGCATAATTAGTAGATTAGTAGTTATTATTAAAAATTTGTATTTCAATTTTGTTAATAGTTAAGTAATTTAGTTTAGTTAACATATCAACATTCAAAAATAGTGACAGTGATTTCGTTTGATTTTTTGTAGAGTTTTTGGTAAAATTTATCATTGTTAATTTACACCTTCCCTGTGGGATCGATATTTAGGGCTTAAATACAAAGTTCATTATTACTTGAAAACGATACATATACTTGCGTAGAATCTCATTATTAATTACATATAATTATATATATTTTACACAACTTACTTTTCATATAATGATCAAGTTTTTGGCGTTGTAGTGGTGTCAACTTCATAAATCTTTACATATAAAAAATCGGGATCAGGTTTTTGGTGTCGTTGCCGGGGAAGGTAATGACTAAATTTAATTAAATTAATAGTTTTGATAAATTAGAAAATTTAGAGAATATATATATATATACTATACAAATATATAAAAACACAAAAAAATAAAAAATCTAAAAAAATTCTAAAAAGAAATTTAGTTAAGATTGTATTTTTAAAGAATTTTACTTAGTTCACTTTATTTATTTATGCAAAATATTGGATCTAAAGGTTTAGTACCTTACAATTCAGAATTAGAACGTACTATTAGAAAAATTTGAAAACAATAAAGGGAAATTAAGAATTAGAAAGAAATGGCGAATAATATAGAAAATCCAATAAATAAGAATCGACAAAGTCCTTTAAAAGATTATGCGAATCCGACAGCAGATGAACTTCATTTAACTTTTCAAAATTCTGATATTACTGCTAATTCATTTGAGCTTAAACCTGTTATTATCCAAATAGTACAAAATAATTAGTTTGGAGGATCACCTACTGAAGATCCTAGCTTACATCTTGCTAGTTTTCTTGAAATTTGTGCTACATTTAAATATGATGAAGTGTCTAATGATGTTGTTTTAGGCTTAGACTTTTTTCCTTTTTCATTAAAGGAAAAAGCCAAGGCTTGGTTAAATTCATTAGCACCCGGATCTATCAGGACTTGGGAGAACTATCACAAAAATTCTTGGCTAAATATTTTCTACCCTCGAAAACCACTAAGCTTATAAATGATATTACATCTTCTTGTCAATGTAAAGGGGAATCGATATATGAAGCCTGGGAAAGATTTAAGGATCTTTTTAGAAAATGTCCACACCATTTTTTACCATATTGGTTAATAATTCAAACATTTTATAATAGATTAGTAGGATCATTAAAATCTATTATAAATGTTGTTGCGGGTGGATCATTAATGTCAAAACCTTTTGATGAAGCATTTTCTTTATTTGAAGAAATGACTACTAACAATTTTCAACGGCCCTCTGAAAGGGTAAATCCTAAGAGATTAGCTAGTATTCATGATTCTGATGCAATGTCTATTTTGGCATCTCAAATTGCTGCTATTTCTAAAAAGATTGATCAAATATTAGTGAACTATTCTCAAATACCTCCAATATTAGAGGAAAATTCACTAGGGCAGATTATTGATACTTAACCATCTTATGAAACCTTAAATGCTATAAATAAACGAAATAACAATCCTTATTGTAACTATTTTAACCCTGGATGGAAAAATCATCCTAATTTTAGTTGGAATAATTATAATAATTTGGTGAATCCATGTGAACATTTGAATAATAAAGGAAATCCTAATTTTCAACCTTATTATCCTCCAGAATTTAACTCAAATCTAAACCTACAAGTTAAGGAAAAGAAGTTGACGATGGAAGAAGTGATGTTGAATATGGGAAATCAAATACAAAATCATGGGGCTGCTATTAGAAATATTGAAAATCAATAAAGACATATTGCTACTACACTTAGTAACAGACCTTATGGAATTCTTTCAAGTACTATGGAAGTTAATCGAAAAGATCAAAATAAAAAGCAAATTAAAGTTATTCAATTACAAAGTGAAAAAAAATAGAAATAAGGATCCAAAGAGAAACTGAAGTTAATGAAGAGAATGAAGAAATGGAAAATGACAACAAGAAAATGAACAAACAAAGATTCCTTTCGAAAAACCATCACCTCTGTTTCCTCAAAGACTGAAGAAGAAGAATAAAGGTTAAAAATTTACAAAACTTTTAGAAATTCTTAAGAAGTTAATGATAAATATTTCTTTTGTCGAAGCTTTGGAACAAATGCCAAGTTATATGAAATTTATGAAGGTTGTACTAAATAAGAAAATGAATTTTATAGATCATGAGGTTGTTGCACTCAGTGAAGAGTGTAGTGCTATTATTCAAAAAAAGATTCCTGAAAAACTAAAAGATCTTGGTAGTTTTACTATACCTTTTGAAATTAGTGAAAAATTTTATGGAAAAGCTTTATGTGATTTAGGAGCGAGTATCAATATTATGCCCTTATCAATTTTTAAACGTTTAGATTTGGGAGAAATTTCTCCTACTACTGTAACTCTTCATTTAGTTGACTGATCAATAACTTATCCAAAAGGAGTTATAGAGGATGTACTAGTAAAAGTGGATAAATTTATTTTCCCTGTAGACTTTATAGTATTGGATATGGAGGAAGATAAAGAGATTCCTATTATTTTAAGGAGACCATTTCTTGNGTGGATAAATTTATTTTCCCTGTAGACTTTATAGTATTGGATATGGAGGAAGATAAAGAGATTCCTATTATTTTAAGGAGACCATTTCTTGCAACAGGAAGAGTTGTAATATATCTACAAAAAGGAGAATTAATAATGAGAGTTAATGATCAAGAAGTGAAATTTAATATAGTCAAGCTATGAAATATCCTGCAATAGAAAAAAATAATGAATGTTTCAGGATGGAAGTAGCTGATCATCTAAGTGATGAACAGTTTAAGAAAGAATTCAAAGATAAATTTAAGCAAGGAGAAATTTTTTAGAATGAAGATGAAATTAAAGAAGAAGATTTGTATTATAGTCAGAGCAAATTTGAAACGTTATACTTGATGGAAAACGACAATAAAAATCTAACTCCTTCAAGTATTAAACCACCTAAACTTGAATTAAAGATATTACCTACCCATTTAAAGTATGTATTTTTAGGAAAGTCATATATATTTTTGTTTATTATATCTTCCGAGTTAAATGAAATTCAGGAATAAAATTTGATAGAAATGTTAAAAAAAGTATAAAAGGGCTTTTGGATGGACTTTAGTAGATATTAAAGGAATTAGTCATTCAATTTGTATGCACAGAATTTTATTAGATGAACAACATGAACCTAAAGCGGATCCTCAAAGAAGAATAAACCCAATAACGAAAGAAGTTGTTAAAAAAGAGATTTTAAAATGGTTAGAAGCTGGAATTATTTATCCTATTTTAGATAGTGATTGGGTAAGCCCAATTCACTCTGTATCAAAAAAAGGAGTGACTGTTGAAGAAAATGAGAAAAATGAATTAATACCAATAAGACAAGTAACTAGTTGGTAAATTTGCATTGATTATAGAAAATTAAATATGACCACCAAGAAAGGATCATTTTCCTTTACCCTTTCCAGACCAAATGTTGGATAGATTGGCTGGGAATAAGTATTTTTCCTTTTTACATGGATATACAGGTTACACTAAATTCAAAAATTGCTCTACAGGATCAAGAGAAAACAATGTTTATGAGCCCATATGGAACATTTGCTTTTTGTATAATGCTTTTTGGACTATGCAATGCACCTACAACATTTCAAAAATGTATGATGTCAATTTTTAATAATTTTATAGAACATGGAATGGAAGTGTTTATGGAAGATTTTCCCGTATTTGGAACTTTGTCTGAATTATGCCTCAATAATTTAGAAAAAGATCTGAAAGTATGTGAAAAAGTCAATTTAGTATTAAAATGAAAAAAATGTTAATTTATGGTTGCAGCAGGTATTGTACATGGGCATAAAATTGCTGAAAAAGGTATGGAAGTAGATCCTGCAAAAATCCAAGTTATTGAAAATTACCACCGCCTACTAATGTTAAAGGGGTGAGAGTTTTCTAGGACATGCTGGTTTTTACAGGCGCTACATAAAAAATTTTTCAAAAATAACTAAGCATCTATGCCAACTTTTAGAAAAAGATACGAAATTTGATTTTAATGAAGAATGCATAAAAGCATTTAAATTATTAAAGAGAAAGTTAGTCACTGCACCTATAATAGTACCATCTGACTGGGAAAAACTATTTGAAATAATGTGTGAAACTAGTGATTATGACATTGGGGTTGTATTAGGACAATGGCACGAAAATTTTTTTAAAATTATATATTATGCTAGTAAGACTCTAAATGATACTCAAATTAATTGTACCACTATTAAAAGAGAGTTATTAGCTATTCTTTATTCATTTGATAAATTTAGACCTTATTTAATTCAAACTAAATGTATAATGCATACAAATCATTCTGCTATTAAATACTTAATGCATAAGAATGATGCTAAACTAAGATTAATTAGATAGATACTTCTATTGCAAGAGTTTAATTTTAGATTGATACAAACGGAAATTATAATCAAATAGTTGATCATTTGTCTAGAATAGAAATGGAAATATTAATTAATTTTGCAAGTGAAATTTTAGAGAATTTCCCTGATGAACAATTATATAGTATTAAGGAAATGGATGTACCATAGTACGTTGATATAGTGAATTATATTGTAAGTGATATTCTATCACCTCATATAAAAAATCCATAATTAAAGAAGTTTATATATGATTCAAAAGACTATTTTTGGGATGACTCATATTTATATAAACAATGTAAATATCTAATTATTAGAATATGTGTGCCTTATGAAGAAACTCAACAGATAATTGAAAGATGTCATGATTCAAAATTTGGATGATATTTCGGAACAAATAGAAATGCACATAAAATTTTACAAGCTGGATTTTATTTGTCTACTACTTTTAATGATATTAATGAATATATTAAAAAATGTGATGAATGTCAACATGTAAGAAATATTTCTAGAAGTAATGAAATGCTTCTAAATAACACATTGTAAGTTGAAATTTTTTATATGGGGATTATATTTTATAGGACCATTTATTCCTTCATTTGGAAACTGACAGCGACTTTATATATGCAATAAAATATAAGATAAATATGGACATATTAAATATTCAACAATTGTAAAGTCACACTTATCAACGCAAGTATATGTATCACTCAAGTAATATAGGGCTCTAATGGAGTCCTAAATATCGATCTCACAAGGAGTAGTTTAGAATTACAGACTAAGAATTTAGAAAAGCTATACTTTAATCACAACAACGACATTCAATTTGTTTATCTATCTTTAATAGGCAATTGAAATACATAGATAATTTTAATAACTAATAAATAACTAATAATATTAAGTAGGGTTTAATTGTGATATTCAATATATAAGAAAGCATCATTCTCCTTGTCAAGAGATTATAGTGAATGGATAAAATGAATTAGTTCAATTTATATTGTGTCAAATAGGAGCATACTTATTCTTTACCCTTTGGTCCAGGCATAATGAACATTGACTAATCCTATGCTTATTTACTGAATCTGCGGCTAGTCCACTGCAATTAATATATATAAGTTCTCATATGAAGGAGTAAATGGTCCCATAAAATCTAATCCCCGAATGTTAAAGATCTCAACTTATAACATGAAATTCAGAGGCATTTCATTTCTTCTAGATATATTGCCTACTCGTTGACATCGATCGCAAGTTTTCATGTATCAATAAACATCTCTAAAGATGGTAGGCCAATAAAATTCAGCTTGTAAAATTTTATAAGCAGTTTTATCACTCCCAAAATGTCCTCTAAATTCAGAATCATGACATTTCTGAATGATCAGCTCAGTTTCCTCATGAGGTACACATCTCCTCATAATAAGATCCTTACATTGTTTATATAAGGCTCATCCCAAAAATATGCTTTTGCATCATGAATGAACTTCCTTTGTTGTTGCAATTTCAGCATAGGTAGTAAAATATCACTTACAATATAATTAACAATATCAGCATACCATGGTATTTTCAACTCATTAATATTATAAAGTTGTTCAATAGAGAAATTGTCTGTAATTTCAGTGTCAGTGTTGAATAATTCTTGATTTTCTATTCTTGATAAATGATCAGCAATTTGATTATCAGTTCTCTTTCTATCAATAACCACAAGATCAAATTCATGCATCAAAAGTATCCACCTAATCAACCTTGGTTTAGCATCCTTCTTTTGCATCTGATATTTAATAGCAGAGTGATCAGTATGCACAACGCATTTAGCTCCAATTAAATAAGATCTGAATTTATCTAAAGCATACACAATTGCTATTAACTCTTTTTTAGTAACAATATAGTTAATTTGTGCATCATTAATAGTTTTACTAGCGTAGTATATAACTTTAAAAATCTTTTTATATCTTTGTCCAAGAACAGCTCCAATAGCATAATCACCAGCATCATACATCAGTTCAAATGGTTTCTCCCAATTAGGTGAAACTATAATAGGGGTCGTGATTAATTTTTCTCTTAATAACTCAAAGACATTTAAATAGCTTTCAGTAAACTCAAATTTCTTGTCCTTTTCTAAAAGTTGGCATGGAGGTTTAGTAATTTTTGAAAAATCTTTAATAAAATGCTTGTAAAATCCTACATGTCCAAGAAAACTCCTAACCTCTCTTACATTAGTAGGAGGTGTTAGTTTAGATATAACATGAATTTTTGCAGGGTCTGCTTCCATACCATTTTTCAAAATTTTATCCCCTAACACCATTCCTCCTGCAACCATAAATTGGCATTTCTCCCAGTTCAGAACCAAATTAGTTCTTTCGCATAACTACAAAACTTTTTCAAGGTAATTTAAGCATGCGTCAAATGATGTTCCAAATACAGAGAAATCATCCATAAATACTTCCAATCCATCATCAATTAACTTACTAAATATGGACATCATATATCTCTAGAATTTTGTAGGTGCATTACATAATCCAAAAGGCATTCTTCGAAAAGCAAAAGTTCCAAAAGGACTAGTAAATGTTGTCTTTTCTTCATCTTCAGGAGCAATAGGAATTTGATGATAACCGGTATATCCATCTAAAAGGCAAAAATATTTGTGCCTAGCAAGTTTATCCACTATTTGATCTAAAAAGGGTAATGGGAAGTGATCTTTCCTGGTGGCAGTGTTTAATTTCCTATAATCAATGAGAATACGCCACCCAGTAACTTGTTTGATAGGTATTAATTCATTATTTTCTTTTGTTTCAACAGTCACTCCTCCTTTCTTAGAAACACAATGAATTGGACTTACCCACGTACTATCTGAAATAGGATATATAATTCCAGTGTCTAACCATTTCAAAATTTCCTTCTTAACTACTTCTTTCATCATCAGATTTAATCTCCTTTGTGGTTCAACTCTTGGTTTATATTGTTCATCTAATATAATTATGTGCATACAGATTGAAGGACTGATTTCCATAATATCAGATAAGGTCCAACCAAAAGCTTTCTTATATCTTTTTAATGTATCTAACAGTCTTTGCTCTTGCAGATCATTCAATTTTGAAGATATAATAACAGGTAATGTAGATGAGTCCCCTAAAAATACATACTTCAAGTGACTGGGCAATACTTTCATCTCAAGTTCAGGTGGTTTTATAATCGATGGAAATAGATTTTTATCGGCATTTTCTGTAATATCTAACATCTCACATTTTTCATGAACATAATCTAATTTTTCATTTTCTAATTCGTCCAAAATAACTTTGTTATTCTTTTCAAATTATTTCTTCTCTACAAAATGTTCTTGTTCTTCAAAATGCTTTTTGTCTTCAAAATGTTCTTCAAAATGTTCGTTCAATAGATGTTCAATATTTTCCATGCGAAACATTCATTATCTCTTTCAACACTAGGGTATTTCATAGATTTTGCAATGTTAAAAGTCACCTCTTGATCATTAACTCTCATAGTTAATTCTCCTTTTTGAACATCTATCATAGCTTTTCCAGTAGCTAAAAATGGTCTCCCTAAAATGATAGGTATTTCTCTATCTTCCTCCATATCTAAAACAATGAAATCCACATGAAAGATAATTTTATCCACTTTTACTAACACATCTTCTATAACTCCCTTAGGATATGTAACTGAACGATCCACTAAGTATAGAGTTACAGAAGTAGGTGAGACTTCTCCTAATGCTAATCTTTTGAAAATTGATAGAGGCATAAGATTAATGCAGGCTCCCAAATCACATAAAGCTCTTCCATTAAAATTTTTACCGATCGCACACGGTATAGTAAAACTGCTAGGATCTTTTTATTTTTCAGGAAGCTTTTTCTGAATAATTGCACTACACTATTTGTTAAGTGCAACAATTTCATTATCCGTGAACTTCCTTTTCTTGTTCAGAATATCTTTCATAAATTTCACATAATTGGGCATTTGCTCTAAAGCTTCTACGAAGGGAATGTTTACTGTTAATTTCTTAAGAATTTCTAAAAATTTGGAAAATTATTTATTCTGTTTGTGTTGTTTCAATCTTTGAGGAAACGGTGGTGGAGGTTTCTCCACAATAATTTTCATTGGTGTAAAAGGATACTCTAAATCTGGGTATTCATGATCCTTTTCTTTTTCGGTATCCACTTTCACTTTTTCAGTTTCTGTTTCTTTTTACACCTTTGTTTCCAATTCTTTTCCACTTTGTAATTGTATCTCTTTGATTTGTTCTTTTTCTTGGTCTTTAGTTTTTGATTCCACGGTACTAGGAAAAGTTCCTAATGTTCGGTTACTAAGCGCAGTAGCGATATGCCCTAATTGGTTTTCAATATTCTTAATAGAAATTCCTTGATTTTGTAATTGATTTCCTTGAATTTGTAATTGATTTCCTTGATCCTGTAATTGTTGACCCATGTTTAATATCAGTTCTTCCATAGATAACTTTTTCTCCTTAATTTG